>QVOA01006033.1:0-19274 GCA_014825685.1 Pseudomyrmex cubaensis | reverse complement strand
TAGGCGGCATTTCTTGGTATAGTACCGCCTCACAGATTTGCCGCGCGCGGAACCGAAGCTCGGCAAATCTGTGAGGCACTACTGTATACGCGATTCGTTAAATATTTCGTGAAGAAATTAGCTTACGTTTGTCCAAGTGCGAGTCCACGTTCGCTCGGACGATGAAATCGTTCTCGGATCGTTTCGCGCCAAAGTCTACGATGTACTCGATAAAATACTTGACGTAACGTACTTCGTTCGTCACGCTATCGACGATTTTACGGAACAGCTTCACCTTTCCGCAGTGCTTCTCGCATATATCGGCGATGTAGATTACGGAAGAAATTGTCTACGGCGTTAATGCAGAATGCGCGTAAACATAACGAATACATTACGTAATTGTTTTAATTAAAAAAAGGGTAAAAGAATGCGATCAAAACCTTGTGCAATCGTCGCCAGTCGGAAACTTTGGTCTGCTGCGCCAGATGCCGATCCAGAATAACGTTAGTCAAACGATAAACATGTTTCAAGCACGATGTCAAATTTTCGACAATACTCTGGTTTTCCGGATTCAAACAGAATTCGATGACTTCGAATCTTTCATTTAGAACATCAATATTTCTCGTAGGATGTCGCAATGTTTTCCTACACGTATTTAATGAAAAATACATATACTAATGAATATAATATAAACTTGTAATTATTTCTTTGTCTTTTGCAATTATCACGTATTAAAATATACGTCATAAAAAAATTAGAACATTATCATGTAACGACGGCAACACTTGCCACAAAAACTGCGCTCCAAGTCGCGACTGGCAACGATTGAGAAGAATGAATAAGCTGCCACTCTGCTTCTTCGAATTCGCGTCACCGCACTTGAAAAGACTCGGATGATATCTGGCGCGCACGATGTTTAATCCCTCGTAAGTGTCGTCGTCCACCATGACGATGTCGCGTCTACAAAATCGAGACAAAAAGTGGCCATTGACGTTTTAACGTAACAGAGATTTCGATATTCTCGTCGGTGAGAGACTCACAACGTCACGCTGGACAGAGAGACAAAGCTGGGTCTGCCGAAGAGATCCAGCGCGATGTTGCTCCAACTTTGATCGATGTAGATCAAGAGAAGACCGAGCGCGTGGATCATGGCCATCGATTTGAAATTCAACAGACCCTGAAGAAAGATAAGCCTCTCGACGTGGTTGGCGTTCGCCGGCTCCGACTGCAACTTGAGACATCGCACTCTGTGATAGCATCTGTCGAAGTTGTGTTCCCTCTTCCGCATCACCCTGAGCGAGACCTGCGTCGGTCCGGCGTTGCCTGTCGATTCGTTCGAATCGCACGACGTTTCCGACTTCACCAGGGCCTCGAGCGCCGTAAGGAACTCGTCGGACGTGCCGGTGATCGTGATGACGTAGCGCGGCTGGCACTGCTTGTACAACGCCTTCATGATGTTGAAGTGGACGCCGTCGTCGTACGTGTCGTCCATCACGAACAATTCGTACGAGAGAATGTTATAGTACGCCGCGCCCAATTGATTGTTCGACCAGATCAGTGCCAAAATGATCTGCGAGATCAGAAGTGCGACTCGCGGTTTATTCGTGAATTCAAAGATAAAACGCGAAATGTTATAATTCATATAAATATACGATCTTTGCCGATTATGTCTAGAATTTTGTGTTTATATAAATAATAAACAAAGAATAGAACACAATAATTGAAGAATGTTTGCTTATAAAAACGAAATATCTTGAGATAATTTTGAAAGATTTTTCATAAATAAAAAATGCTGATCTTTCGAAACTATACTAGCCTCATCCCTATCGGTAAAGATCTCGGTGTGAGTTGTACTGCAGCTCCGTTGTATTTGCACCGCCACATCTGATTGTGACTTTGAGATATTTTGTGGCGGTATATTTTGCGCAGCTTCTTCTTCATCGCTACTACTTTCGTTCAATATCGACTCGAATTGCACTTGTCTAAAACATCATGAAATATGTGCTAAACTACGCGGACAAAAGAAAGAGTAAATAATCCAATTTTATACGTGAAGGAATAAATATAACGAACTTACATGTTGGCCAAAGAAGGAGTGGACACGATATTTTTTGAAGAACCTGGCGAGCTCATTTTGTACGTTTTAATTTTTGAATCACGATAGTCGGAGTGTGTGAAAGCTATACGATGTGTGAAGCAACACAATTCCCAACATTCAAACAAAAAATCATTTCAAATCAAATGCAAATAAAATTTGATACAATTCTAATAACGTGCAACTCCGAAACAAGATAGCGCAACAGTTTTATAAATATAACAATTGTGCAAAGAAATTATAGTGTAAAATAATTCATAAAATTATAAAGTGCATTTTCTTATAGACACAGAAAGAACATCAAAGGGGTTGCAAGCTTGCTCGTTTTAACTTGGCCTGTGCGCCACTTCAGCTCGTTCGATGAGGAGATCTTGGGAAGGGTAAAGAATAAACTCACACAGTCAATAACAACGTTTGTTTGATTACATTACATGAGCAAATATTTGCAGTCGCCTGCAATTGTTATCTGTACATAATTACAAAATACATAATTTGCCCTAAACCTGTTGAGTAATTGCGTTATACCCGATATTTTTTATTCTCGACGCGACGCGGTTTCGTAAACAAGTTTATAAAACGACATCGCGCGTGTTGTTAAGCTTACGATTCTTTGATTCCGCTTTTTTTGTTGTCTCTTGTTAATTACTTATGACAAACATATATAAATAGTAAATATGTGAACGTACCAAGATTCATATATAATGGAACACATTTGGTTAGGAGTTAGATCGTGTTACTTGTTACACATCGTAAAGTTATTACTATGGACATTAGTTTCACGTAAATACTAACGCTGCGTGAAAAATCTCTCCACGCACTATTACAAGTGTTATATACATTCATTTAGTTTAGAGTTTACACGGATTTGTTTCTCGAAGAATATATTCTCTCTAAATTGCATATGTATATATATATATATATATGTACTATTTTCTTTGTAAATCGCATTTATAGAAAAAACATTTCTATTTATAAAAGTTTTTTAAATATGTGCGTTGGCTTTTAACCGTGTGTGCTCAGTCAATGTACGTACCGAATGTCAATGTTTTTTTTTTTTAATAATTTTTATAATTCTTTCGCTCGCAAAATAAATATGTAGAATGTACACTGCGAGAATTCGCAAGATGCAAACTCGATTACACATTTTGCGTTTTACACACACCGAAAGATATATAAAAAGTGTAAATTGGAAGTTGTTGCGCATAAGTTCTTTCTCATTAAAATCTAAAATACTTCTCACGATCCACAAAACGGAACTTCTAACTTGGAATGGGCGGAGGTGGTTGGGGATTGAACGAAATCGGTCGATAGCTCTTCTCCCTCACGAAAGGCTGCACTCCGTTCAATAAGAAACCGTTCATAAGGCTTCGCTCTTGCTTGATCGGCTCCACCGGGTTTTCGTCCTCCGTACTGACGACTTCCTCGCTGCGCGCTGGACTAGCCGACCTAGTTAACCGTTTCTTACTCTTTTCGCTCGGTTTCGACATCCCCCCCCCTCGTTCTTCCTACTTTAGGCAGCCAGCAGAGAACACCACGACTCGCGACCAATTTCGTCATCGTGTGCTCGCAACAAGCAGTCAAGAAAATGTAAAATGACAAGATGTTTGATTTAAAATTCAATTTCCATTATTCAGTAACTGAATTTTTAAGCACGTTAATTCTTTTTTTTTTTTTTTTTTTTTGAATAGGAATCACGTTTGTCGACAAAGGATCAATATTTTGCGATTGCTCGAGAAACACGTGACGCCTCTGCTGTATTTGTCAACGCGCTGAACGTCAAGGCAAACATCTATTCTCCGCGAGAGCGGATCTAGTAAAATATTAGCATAGTCCTTATATAGACACACCTAAGACTTGGAGGACGTTCAACGCGTCGGAAGATAAACCAAGGCGCAGTATCGCGGAGCGACAATATTTCTCTCAAACGTAACGTGACGTAACACGCGCGTTTGACAATTGTGATGCGTCGGTTTACCCGCTCACAACCGCTCTTATGCCACCTATAACGTTATATACTCGCCCAATACGTAGTTAGAAGCGCGAACGTACTTTTGCTTGGCTTGATTTAATGAAGCGTTGTTAGATGACTAGAGGTGTTAAGACTACGTACTTTTTACGCCCACCTTAAAACCTGCGCATGATAAAAAATCAAAAAGCCAAAAATTAGTATAGTCGCACGATACTGCGCGAGTTCTTGCATACATGTGCGATTAGTAGATTTTAATTACCACTACACGTTTCGTTGACATTAATACTCGTGTTTATTAACTGGCAACGCGAGATAAAGCTGCGTCGAATCGCGATAATGGTCTATGGTGTTCGCGCTATGGCTGATATTCACATAATCGAATCTTCATATTTAAGATCGTCTTAAGTTCATCTTTAAATGCTCTGTAGGCAGTAAAATGATCCGTACAGCATCTTAAGATGCACTTAAGACGGTCTTATAATATAAGATTGGACTATGAGTTCTGTGAGTATCGAGGCGAGCGTGGAAATTGGATTCGAAAATAAAACAATCTTTTTAAATGTAAAAAAAAATACTTAAAATAAATTTTGTGTGATTTTAATTATTTTAATCACTTTTTGTTTTTACTTTTAATAAAATCAAATTTGAGATTCAAACAAAATTTATATTTAACAGGCTCGCTTCGATACAGGGCAGAAGTGGGTGTAGACATTACGAAAACCCTCCGGTTCAAACATTCGTACGCGTCCGCGTCGCTGTATTATTTTGGGACATTCTCAGGGAATCGTTACCTCAAGCGGAAATCAAGGGAGTCAGATTATATCGAACGTACCTAGAACGTAGGGGCTTGCTCTTGCCGCCTGTTTGCCTGGAATGCGGTCTTGTGTTCGGTTGCGATAGCTCGCTGTCGCTGCTCGCTAAGGAGGATCTCGCCGCCACGGCTCCGTGAGCAAAATCTTTCCTGTTAGGTAACAGAATGCGGGGATTATTTGCCATTAGCGGTTTCGTCTCGCAATCGCGGGTAACAGCGGCCTAACATGGCACGTGAGTGAAAGTGAATTCAAAGACTCCGCGGAATGATGTCTCTCGTACGCGCACACATATTGCGCGACGCGAGGAGACCTTTACCCTTCTTAACCCTTACGTAGCGTACATCGACTTCTCACTTTCTTTCGACAGTCAATATGAAAAGTAACATTAAGCACAAGTCTAGCGAGTGTAGCATCTATGTGTGTAAAAGTGTTATATTTGAAGAAAACTTAAAATAACATTTGGATTTTTTATTCTTGTTTTTCTTTTTCTCTTAGCATTAAAACTCATTTTAAGTATAAAAATAATTTAGATTACCGGAAGAGAGAAATTTGTATTTTTAGGAAATAAAAACCAATTTCCTGTAAAAGAAAATCAATACTACAAAGAGTTACTACAGATTTCGTTGTTTACCTGTAATTGTCGGATCTAGGCGTGGAATTGAGATTCGCGGTCTTGTTGGTATTTATGTGCGCGTCCACAAAGACGGGCGAGCTCTTTGGAATGTCGCAGACCACTTTGGGATGCACGGTGGTCTGTTTATATTCCAAGTGCGACGACGCATCTGCGGGCACCCAGTCGTAATATTTTGGCCGATAATCTTTGTATTCTCTCGGTTGTTGTTGATGCTGTCTGGCTTCCGCGCTGGGTCCTTTTTTGCGCAGATACTCGTCGCTGCTGACGCTGCTCTTCCGTATAGTCGTTAGCTTCGCCGGTGGGACTGACGTCGGTGACGACGCCGAAGACGACGGCGCGCCGTCCGGATCCGCGCGAGACAACTGCGAACTATCCCATACAGTTGGCAAACTACTGCAAGTAGAAAACAGATGACAATAGATAAGATTTTGCAACGTCGGAAGCTAAGGAAACAATTAAAAATGAGATAAATTGTATCATAACATCTGCGATTCTTTGACATAATAATTTCGGAAGCCTTACCTCAAGTTTTCGTCCATGTTGTACAAGCGAAGTTGTTGCCTAATGTTTGCTTTCTCCCGCGCTCGTTTTCGTTGAAACTCTTCCTCAACTTTACGCATCGCCTCCAACTCGCCCTTTCTTTGTCTCTCCTTGGCTTCCGCTTCCCGCGACAGTTTCTCCGCCAATCTGCGTCTCTCGATTTGTCGCACGGTGCTCTGGAACGTAAATCTCCGGCCTTTCGAGTTATTCTTCAGCAACGGTTTCACTTCCGACGCGACTTCTTTGTCCTGCAGATTCTGTTGAACTCCGGTCGGCGAAGCGCTTCGTTGTTTCATCTCGGAAATGTTCTCGCATGACTTAGAAAATCTATTGTTTATCTTTCCGTTGCTCGCGAAAGATTTGTCTTTCAAAATAGCCGAGTCTTTAGAGTGTTTATTCGTTTTCTCGATGTCTTTGTTTGATTTTTTAATCTCGTCTATATTATTCTTGCGATACTTCGGCCCGGAATTGCTATTTGAATTCTTTTCATGATCTGCGGTTACGTTGCTCTTGAAGGTCAAATTCTGCGACTGGTACTGGGAGTCGTTCGACGCGGGCAGATACATAACATGGCCACCGGAAGCGAGATACGAAAACGACGGCGGTTTCATAATTACGGGAAAGTCGCCGCGATCCTCCGAGTCCTCTTCAAGATCTTCGTCGTCGTCGTCTTCATCTTCAAAACCGGGCTTCCAGCCGGGTGGCGAGGATCGCGTCGCGTCCGTGATCTGCGTGTGTTGCAGCGAAGTCGGCGCACTTGTCGACAACATCCAGTTATCGTCCAGAACGTCGCGAGTACGTTTCCTTTCTAAATCTAAAAGTCCAAGTCCCAAAGCGCCCGATACTGATCTCTTCAGCTTCTGTAGCGAATTGAAAGTCGAACCTTCCTTGTTCTTCGGATCCGAATTATACAAATACATGCGGTTGTCATCACGTGGCAATGATAGCGAGAATACGTGCGCTCTTGGTGGAAATTTGATCGGCGCCGGCATCGGCGGTGGTGAATCCACACCGGCGTCGCTGCTGGATTCCTCGCCTAGATCTTGCTGCGGCGTCCACGTCGGCCTGGTTGCCGGTGTCTTCAATCTGTTGTTGGTGTTAGTGCTGACGTCCAGCGAGTCATCGTTGGCCGCGCCAGCGTCGCCAGAAATGCCGGAGTCGCCCGACTTGTCGTGCGAGCTGCGCGGACCGAGCGCGATGAGCGGCGGAGGCGGCCTCGACAGACGTTCGATACGCTCCTCGAACATCACCTGCCATTAGACGTTACTTAACGGAAAATGTCTCAAACAATCCGTATGTCCTTCAGTGATATTTATTTTTGTGTATTTGTTGAGTTATCATTTGAAGATCTTTGCTTGCTTACCGGAACTTCCTCGCTTGCCGTGCTCATGGTTGGTCCAGGTGCTTCCAGCGCTGACAACAATCTCCACGCTGCCGATGGTGAGAATCGTGGAATTTCTAGTTGTTTCTTAGGTAACGTAGGTCTCAATTTTAACGAAATATCCTCCGGTCCATTCTTGCCCTGAGGTTACGTGAGTTGTTTCACAAAAAGTTATTTACATATATATTCAGTTTTTATAATAAATAATTATATTAAAAAGAGGATAAAAAATTCCAAAAAGTTCACTTACATCGTCCGTATAATCCAAGCAATCGATCGATCCATTGACTTCTTTCGAGTGCAGCCTCGACTGGATCTGCTCCAAATGCTGATCCACGCAATTCCGCGACTCGTTCGACAACGCCTCATCCATGCCGAAGTAGAACGTCTTGGGTGCGGATTTTTCCTGCGATGGCAATCTGGAGAAACGATCGAGAACAACAACTCAAACGTAGAACTTGATGATTGAGAACGGAGAATGCTAATTAGTCATCTCTTAACATCGAGAAGTGAGTCGCTCGCTTATTACTTCTATCTCCGCATGCACGTGACATTCATTGATAAAAGAAATAATTAACGGAATTGCTGAACGCGCGCGTATTCGCAAGATAAATCGATCTCGGGAGATGAGAGAGAGAGAGAGAGAGAGAGCAACTTACACGTGCCAATTTTTTTCGCGCGGAACTTCCTTGACTTCTGGTTTCCTCGCAAGTTTCTCTTTGGGTTTCGCGTCCTTCTCGGCTGTCGCGGGAGGAACAGGTTCGCAGGACCGTCTCTTCTTCTCGTCCAGCGTGTTGTCGGTTGTTCTAGCCGCTTCGCTTTTCCGCCATCTACGATCGGGATCCCTCTCCTTCTCTCTCTCTTTAGCCTCGCTCGTTCGCTCGGGCGTGCTCTCCCTCCCGGAAGCTTGGCCCCGAGGATCTCTCACGCAGGGCCTCACCGGGCTCTCCGATCTGGTTCTCGCCGGGTCCGTCGCGTTCTCATACTTCCGGCTCTTGCTCACGCTCTTCGCTCGCTGATAGTCTTCGAGGAGGTCCCTGCGTTGTTTCTCCAAAGACAGCCTCTCCGCTGAAGACTGTCCCACCGCGTCCAGGCGATCCTTCGAACTTTTCCGCAAAGGATCTCTTGAGTGTGCCGTCTCGTCGAGCGCCGTCGATTTTTCAACGATACGTCTTTTACCGCCCGATATCACTTCAGCTTGCCTTTCTTCTACATAGTTCTTAGTTCTTCCGGAATTGCGGTTGTTAGGTCCTTTGTGGTCTTCATGTCCGTTCAGCTTATTCTCCGTTCTATTACAGCGGTCGATTAGCCGCCTCTCTTCGACGATTCTACCTTCGATCGCGCGCTCCAGAGAACTCGCTTCGTTCCTCGCCACTCGTTTTTCCGGCCTTTTCGTCTCCTCGATTTTCGGCTCCTTGACACATCGATCGGTATCGCTGCCGTGTTCCAAATTTGCAGATCCTGATCTGCCGCCGCAGTTGAGCTTGTTACGTACCTTTCGGGCGACTTGCATCAGTTCCGCCTGAAATTCCGGACTGCTCATGCTCCGTTGCAACGTGTTCTTGCCGTCGAAGATTCGCGATCGCCTGTACTCGTCCCGACACCAGCGATCCTGATGGAGACGGTTGCTCTGATCGCGCCAGACAAGCCTGTTTTCCTTGTTGGCGGCACGGCTGTCCTCGCCCCGCCACCTCCGCTCGTTCACCAACCCGCCGTTCTCGCAACGATCCGCGACGCCGTGGGTCTGCGACGACGAGAGCCAGTTGACCTGCGCCCTCTTTGTCTCCGCTCGCGTTTTGAAGAGCCGCGATCGCCTCGGAGGTGGCTGGATCTCTCCCTCGCCGCGGCGATCCTGGCCCGATTCCGTGTACCTGCGGGCAGGTACAACAATCGTTCCTTTACGTAGAGACGTGATACCGATGCTTCGAATCGGCATCAGAAAAGTAATCTCAATAAAAAAAATAGTCTGATGTTAAATACAAAAGAAAATATACATATTTCATAAAAACTTTTTAAAATAAGCATTCACTGAAATTGTTTTTACTTTTATCTTGATTTCTACTTAAACGCTTTTATATTTATCTCATCTTTATTTCACATATTTTGAGACGTTAATTATCTTTTCTAAGAAGAATTTGTGAAATATAAAAAACGCGCTCAAGCATCGACGACGAAACGGTGAATTCACAGCGAAGCGTTTTTTTGTCGATGTTCCCACCTGTAGGAGTCCGGAGACGACCCGTCGATGACGCCGTTCGACGGCGGCGCCGGCGCCTTGTACTTCTTCCTGCCCTTGTACCGGCTCTCGCGCTCCCTGCAGTCCCGCTCGGGATAATGCCCGCTTCCGCAATGCCGCTGGTCCGTGATCGCGTGTTGATGCTGCTGTTTCCCGTTGCAACGCGCCGCCGCCTCCCGTGCCATGGGCGAGTACCGCAGGTCCGGCTCGCTGCCGAACCTTTTGATCTCCTGCATCTCGTTCTCTATGCAGCAGCTCGACTCGCTGCGGTGATGGCAACAATGATGACCGAGCTTGCGGCCGCGCGACGCGCCGATATTTGATGCCGAAGTACTGCGGCTGCGGAATATTCCTTGCTGGAAGGTTGAAGAAAAGAACGCGCTTGAAAACCAGCCAATTTAAATTCTGCTGCACACGCACTCGGCCGGCGTTTGAAAGCTTTTTATTTATTATTATCATTTACACGGTCTGTTTCGCACGCGCGTGAGGCAAGCAAAATTTATCTGTGCGTTTTATTGTTTTGTATCTACATTTGTTTCTCACAGTGGAGAACTCATTAGCTGAATTCGAATTATATGCGTAACGGTTGAAGGAATTTTTTTGTCTCGTAAGTATTACATAAAGGTGGCACACGGGTGAAGTGCGTTACGTTTGTTCTTAGAACATCTCGTCGTGCGTGATTTAGTATAGAATCGCGCGCGCGGGCGACTTCCTTCTGACAAGCGGAGAACGGAGCACTGTGACAAAGCAGGCGGATGAGAAAACACCGGTGTCTTTGTGTGCGAAACGTCGGCAATACTAAGTTCGATGAAGGCCGCGTGATACATTTCGCGAATTCGCAACAAAAAGCCTGGCTGCGGAATACCCTCTTAACCGGGTTACGTTACTGACATAGCAACCGGCCAAAAAGAAACGCGCACAAATTACGCACGAACGCGCATTACACGCGTGTGAGAATTCTAAACGACGGAAACTCTGTCTCTACGCGGACAGAACGAGAACCGATTGTCTGGTATTCGGAAGTTCGAACCGGAATGAAAAATTCGTTCTTCGGTTACAACGCGGTGATTTTATGAGCTACGAACTTTCACGTCGAAGATTCGGAGCAGAAAAAATTATCTTCTCTTCCGTGTATACTTTTGATAGTTGCAACGATTAAATTTAATATGAAAGGGATGTTGATTTGTTTTACACATGAAAACTAGACACCGCGTGCTATTAAGTTTCGTCAACGCGCATCTCATGTATTAATTTACTTATTATCGATTAAAATTTATAGAGAACGTTTAGCAACTTAAAACCAAAAACATTTGTTTCTACGTAGAAATCAGTTTTTGTACATTCAATTAAAAAACTTTCTCGGAACTTAACTTAATCTTCATTTAAAATACAAGCCTTCAACGCGACGAAAACTTCTTGCAGCCAGTCTGAAGTTACGCACTTCTTAAACTGTTCCGGGATATCTTTATTCTCCGAATCAGCGCAAGTGCAGCGGATCGGCTCGCGAAGCGTGGCACGCCACGTCATCAGCGCGACTCGAAAAGCCGCCGCCGCGAATCCTTACCTTATTAAGATCGTGCGGAAGCGTGAGGGCCGGCGGTCTGCGGCCGCTTATGGTTCCCCCGTTGTGAATGATGCTTCCATTATTGGTGGCGCGCAGCCGCTGATTGGGCGGCTCCGGCAGGACCTTGTGTCCCGCCGGCTGCTGGGGATGATGCCTCGCGAACTCCCGCGGGAAGGACTGCGTCCACCCGCGGCCGCCGATCTCCTGCGACGGGCCGTTGGACGACGCGCAGTATTGATGGGAGCTGCTGCCGTTGTTGCCCATTTCAATGCCGGCCTGGCGTCTCTATGGATTGCACGATTCGCCATTCATCTTGCATCTGGAAGTATCGCGAAGAGCGAGAGAGGCCAATTATAAAACGCGTTCGTTGAAAATCCTATTGGACGATACTGAGGACGCTAATTGGATCCGCCAAGTTGAACGTATACTACATAAACCCGGGAATTAGGACTTTTATATACGCGAGCAATACGAACTTTGCACACAAAGTATAATATTATCTACTTTCAAGGGAAGATAATTATGGTTAAACAGATTTGTTGTGTTCGCAATGAGTTTGCGTAAAAATTTTATTAAAAAGATAATACCGCACAATATATAAACGTTAATTATAAGAGATAGAATTTGAATAAAATGATAAATATGAAAGGAGCATCGAGAGACAAATAAGCAACATCAAATGCTGAAAAATGAAAACAACTGGATATAAATATTCATATAATGCAGAGATTTAAATACTTTGTAAAATGACGGTCAATTAAAGAGGGTCAATTTGCAAACCCGTTGCAATTTCCCTCAAACCGCCTGCGTCAAAAGTACGCCTGCGCATACTAACTCGCGGGACGCTTTGCATAAGAACGTAATTAAACGTTAATGAGAGAGATCAATTTGCAAAGTCCGCTTTAAATACTCCCCGATAAAGCTACTTTTGCATAATAACTTCGCGTGCATTAGCGTCTGATACATCTAATTAATATTGTCTTCGCGAAAAGTATATTTTATAGGCCAATCCCATAACCGATGGCCCCATTACCGCAAAATCGCAGGCACGAATATTAAGTGTAAAAAATCAGTTCTACATTCGTTTTTTCTCGCTCTTCCCCGACGGATATCGCATGAAAAATATCATTAATTTCACTTAAGACTGACGTGATACAACTTCCTCTGTGAAAGAACATATCGAATTTCCGCAAGAATCGATTCGCATCGCCTGCGCGAAGATTAACAGGTAAGAGGTGATATCCGATCATGACATCCGAGTTCTTTCGAGTCAATTTCCCTCGGAAATCACTGAAAAAGTACATATCAAAGTATACTGCATTTACTAATAGACTAAAATTTCCTCTAAAAGAGTCTTTAACAGTTTTTTTACTTAGGGAAGGAAAACACTACAAATTTGTCAAAGGATTCAAGAGACAAAGAAGAAGAAGACACAAGAAATATAATTTTCCAACACTTCGTGAAGGACGCTTCGTCATTGACGAACGAAGAGCGAGCGTGTACGAGGGCAAGAGGGTGAAAAAAAAAAAAAAAAAAGAGAAGATTCAAACGCACGCGAGAGTCGGCCGAACGATCCGGGCAGGCCGGTTATCTTACAGTTAGACGTGGCTTAACCTCGTGTCAGTCGTGTCGGGACGCCGAGAAAGAGAAACAGAGAAGGCGAACGGGGTTCGAGAGAACGCGTCTTTCTAAAGTAAGTTCCTCTCCCCATTCACCAGCGGTGCCGGGAGCAGGTGCCCAACCTGCACACACGCGCGACCCGTCCGCGTCGATCGCGACCGGTAGTACCGCTAACTGCGGGATGAGCGAGAGCGTGAAATGCGCTCGAGAAAAGTCGCGCGGGACGACGTGAAAAGTCGTTAAGGTAAACGGCGCAAAACGAGCAGCGCGCGCGAGCTCTTATTAATGCGTCTCTCGCATTCAACGGTATGGAAGCAAGCGATAGCGCGCGTGGAAAACTGGTTTTCCTCTTCTTCGGATCGTGAAAAAAAAAATAAAAGCATCGAGCGAACGACACGGCCGCTCGCGCGCGAGAGTTGAAGACGAAAAATCTCGCGTGAATGAGCGAAATTACGCTCGCGGATATATTGCTTTCGAATAATATTGTTTGCTGACGTATTGTACAAAAGGCGACAGCTTCGATGAAAAGGATTCAAATTGGAATTGGTATGAAATGACGGATTAACTGTCATGAATACCAAGTGTAAACGATAGTTTAGCTGTCATGTATGCACGTATACGTATGTGTGTATACGTACTTAAGCACGTCCGCGCGTCTATATATTTGCGTTTTCCGGGACGGAAAGGCACGAGCTCGATCCTGAGGAACGTTTCACTTCCACACGCGCGATGGATCAACGACGCAGCGGTGAAACAACGGAGACCCGATTGATCGATATCGGAGGGGAAAAAACGCAGAGCGTGTTTCTCACAGTTTCACTTCCGACAATGTAATAGTCTGAAATTCACGTGTTTCATAGTCGTTTGTTGTTTGACACATACGTGATTTGATCCTAAACGACAATAAAACAAAAATTCAATGCAACGGCCATTAATTTAAAAAGTTAATTAAGAGAAATTGATAAAAAACGAAAACCATAGCTTTACGCAAACAACCACTTTATGTTTTAAAAACATCGTTTACTACGAGTCGACGTATTTTATTAATATATGAATTTGTTCTCGGGGTGAGCGATCGAGAGAAATTTGTTAACCACCCGGCGAATACCTCGCTCGCTCGGCGTCCGTCGCCGGCGTCGATTCCTCCGGCCGATTCGCGCGCGATTGTCGTGCCGCGGCGAGAGGATTCTCCGGGGCACAAAGTGGCAAGTGATGCATGACGGATGGCGGCGGTTATGATAACTCGAGCGTGGGGTATACGCGGGGAAAAGAGTAAGAGGAGAGAAGGGAGCAACGGCAGAGGAGGAGGAGGAGGAGGAGGATGAAGGAGGAGAAGAAGGAGGAAGAAGAGCGCAGGGGGGCGACGAAGCGCGAAGGGACCCACAGCCACGGCGAGCGGGAAGCGGGAGGGCAGGAGGGAGGAGGACGTTTGCCTCCTCGCGATGATCATCGCCGAGAGTCATCGAACTTGGAAGGATAGGAAGAACGATTCTCCGTCTGCCGTCTCTCGTTCGCGATAGCTCGACGCTCGCTCACTCGCTCGTCTAGGATAGAAGCAGGCTGAGAGGCGGGCAGCTGCGCTATCGCGGAGGAACTCGAATCGAAACCCGGGCTGTATTCCCGGGCGATATACATACGCCCACGTGTCGCGATTGTCGGCACAAATCATGCGCTTCCTGCTTGCACGCGCCGGACAAAAATTTACGCGATCCGACAATCCGATCGGATCGGATCGCGCGCGCTGGGTGGTTTTCGTCTCGTTCTTTTCCTCTCTTCTTTTTATTTTTCACGGTCATTTATTCACGACGCTAGGCACAGAGTCCTCTCTTCCTCTCTTTTTCTCTCTCTCTCTCTCGTCGAATGCGCGATTTATGCCACGCTGGCTGGGGAAAACGACCAACGTAGGAATCGGAAACATCGCGAGTCCAAATCTGCCGCGAGAGCAGAATCGCCGCTCGCGCGATCTGTCATTAGAGATTGGCTCCGCGCTCGTTCCGCACTCGGAACGGAAGTATCATTTGCTGCACGTTGGATCGCATCTGGATCGGAGATACGAATCGATACGCGGGATAAAGCCCGGGAGCTCGCCCGGATCGGAAATGATAATCGAAAGTTGTTATTACATTCCGTGGATTCGCACGAAATGAGAGAGCGCGCGTATACTATAGATAATTTTTTTTCCTCCAATTGCAATGTGTCTCTTCCCTCCGTCATTTCTGTCGGAACGGCAATACTTTGTCTTTCGATATTTTTTCAGTTAAAAAGGTAACCAAACACTTTGAATAATTGCAGTTTTTTAGAGCAAAAATATTTTAGAAGAAATATGTACGAGAAAATACTACGAGAACCTGAATTTTCTTATATTTAAAGCCATAATTTCTCTCCACAATTTTGCTGTTATGCAATTTTCGAAGAACCGGATTCAAATGTCGAAGTTAAATCGAATCTTCTCACTCGGGGCTACAGAAATGTGTATTTTGCCAACGGCGGATCGATGTCCCGCCCCGTATTAAACGCTCCGTCTTCCAAACAGGAACGTTTCTACCTTGTAGAACCGCGGCCGGCTCGTAAAGAACGAAATGCCAATCCAATTTCCCGGAAGGTCTCACTCAGACAAGCCCCTCTCTCTTCTTCCCTCTCGCGTTCTTTCCTTTCCCGGTTAAGGAGCCCCCAGCTCTTCCTGCGCTCGGGGATCTCGCGGGGAGACATTCCGCCACGCGAGAACGCCCGCTGGAATTTAACCGTTGCGCCCTCGGGCTCAAGAGGGACACAACCGGTACCGGTCGCGGAGCGCGAGACAACGAGAGCTTATCCCCGGTAATAAAAGCCGGGTCTAAATAATCTCTCGTATCGTCTCGTTACACGACGTGCTTTTCCATCATCGCGATTCTGCTAAAGTTTACTAACAGATCATGCACTGCATGTACGAGACGTTATTATGTAAAGCATGTATATATTCGGATAGAGTAAAGAACAGTATGGAAAAAAAGGCCAACAATGATCTGTAAAATAAAGTCATGAAATTGTAGAAACTTCTTTTTTTTACTGTGGGATTTTTTGAAAAACAAATGTACATTGTGTTTGGATATACAAAAGATAATAGCGCGTGACGATATCTCGCGCAGTCGCCGCGCGCAAAGAACTTATGACTCTGCTCTTTTCTCACAAGACCCACGGTGAGGTAGCGAGCAACATCGTTTACACAATATCCCACGTAAAATGTAGTCCTCGCGTGCGCGTTTCGCATCTGGACTCGCGCGGTTGGTGTACGTACGTATTGATTTAACGAGCGGGACGATGGCGAAACGTTTCGCCGTCGAGGCGGACCGGCGAAAAATCACGATATTCGCCGCTCGCACGGTGGGAAACAAAGACGCGCACACATGGAACACCGTCGTACAATAGCGCGACTTTCACATTTTGCTCGAAAGTAATAACGCCACCGCGACGCGCCGTGGAAATCCACATGCCGCGCGACCGGTCGTGGTGGCGACCGGCGCAACCCGTGCCGCAGATATTATCTCACCCCCGATCTTACCATATATCAGCGAGCGAGCGAGCGAGCGAGCGTTCCCTGACTAGATCCGCGGATCGATCGCGGTAATAATGATCGGATGGAACGCACAATGGGCGCACCAGCAGGGCGGCGCAGGGGGTGAAAAACGCCGTGTTGCCGGAGTCGCGGCGAGAGTCGACTTTCGACTCGCCTGTACGACCTCTGACCCCGTGCGCACCCCTCTCGTGTCCGGCATCGGAACCGGTATACGACCATCCCTTTACGCCGGAGAGAATTTTTCCGCCGCTTTGCGCGACTCCGCAGCGCAAATTACGCGACACGCTTCGAAAATAAATTTGTAGAAGATGTAAAACCGCGTATTTGTGAAATTTATTAATTTGTAAATGATAATTTTATTTAAACTTCATTTATTTTAAATAATAAAGACAAATCCCCTCAGTGTGCGCGCACACACATAATTTTCGGTGGTTTCCCGACAATTAAACGCACTATCAAGCTGACCTCGTCAGGATTCCGTAACATTAACAACGCGGATGTAATTTCGAGCTGTGGCATCACCAACCCGCGGTTACTCGTGACGTTAACCGCGCGGTCACGACAGAAACCCGCAGATTTCCCAACGAAATCGTCGCACTTTCGTGGCGCGAGACTAATTTTCCTCCGCGAGCATTAACGAGTCACCTCGCTCTCGCTCTTTCCGTAGAGACTTCTGTTCTAGATGGGACGGAGTTCGCAAGAGAAGAACGAGAGAGAGAGAGAGAGAGAGAGAGAGAGAGAGAGACGAGCGTGGTGTCTAACTCACGGTCTAACTTTTCCTCCCCGCCGCACGTATATAATACCACGGCGCGGTAGATAGCAAACGGCTCTTGTAACTCGCTCGCAGAGATAAATGCAGATTGTGCGAGTAGGTATAACGTCTAGGCCTGTCTCGCAACTCTTGCTTAATTGACGCTGAGATCCCTCGGATGCCGTTCCCTCTTCTCTCTCTCTCTCTCTCTCTCTCTTTCTCTTTCTCTCGCGGAAGATTTCCTTGTCGGAAGGAGAGAGCTATGCGGAGAGTACTGAGCGAAAAATAAAACAACGGAACGAAACAGGAAGAAGAGAAAGATAGGAGCCCGGCATTAGGATGAAGGAAGAGGAAAGGATGGAAGAAAGAGGGAAACGGGGAAAGACACAAGAACGAGTTATTAAGCACGGCCATAGGTGCGCTAGTAATATATATCGCACGTGGTCATAGCTACTGAATCGGGTACATATCGAGAAGTGCTTGAGCTCATTAAAGAGCGCGCGGCGGCGGCGGCGGCGGCGACGGCGACGACCGCTGACTTCTCGGCAGCTTTAATTAATCAGGAATCGTAACGTTAGACCATCTGTCGGCGATAAGACGCGCAGGTGCCGTGTACGCGCGTCCGCGATCGCGATCATCGTGCCGGCGTAATACGTACGAGATTACAGAGTGCGCCGGCCAAATAGGCGCAAAAGGCATCCGGTAATTACGGGCCCGCAAGTATATCTTCGGAAACGAAGATCGAGTAGCGCCCGAGAGATGGGGGACGTTCGAAACCGAGAAACGGGAAAGAAATCTGATGAATGCGCAACGTGATTTGCTCTAGGAAAAACGTTTTCCCGTGAAACCATTATTGGTCAATTAATACACATTGTTTGCACGTTCTTTTTTTCTCGAAAGTATAAAGAAAAATGCTACGGAAATCAATGCTACCACTTGTTTTTTTAACCTTTTTTGTTAAGATGAATTTATTGAAAGCATAAAATCCACCAAAAAGGAAAACAAAGATTTAGAAGAAAAGAAACTTGATATCCTCAGAAATTCAAATTCTACTCATTTGATTTTCAGATCAGGATCCTTCAGAATTTTACTTCACTTCCCTTCCCCCTTTCGATCCTTGCATTTCTAATTCGGGAATTTCAATTTTTTCGATGCAACGCACGTTCGCTGAAACTCCGTCGCATCGATTTCTTCGGGACGTGTTCGAGATGCATGATCGCGCAACTTAATCGCATACGATCGGGCCTAATCATTTAAGCGCAACTTTGTTTCATCGTGTTCCACGAGCAGCAGCGCAAACGACGACGGCCGGTTAGAGCGCTCGTGCGCGCTCATCTTCGAAACGCTCGCCGGGCGATCGTTTAATTACTGGCAGCGGCGTGTTTGCATGCGAAATGCGTGTCCACGCATCCTGCACTAGTAATTGCCCCTTTACGTGTCACGAGTTGAGAGGAAGGAGAAGGAGAACGTCGTGAGACCGCCCTGCCGTAGGTGCCGCCTGCGGTAACGTCGATCCTTCCGGCGGGCGCATTTACGTCGCGCTTTAAATGCATGCGAACGATCGAGGATGTATGTGAAAAAGCAACTTTTCGCCCGTTAACGCAACTCGCCCGGTAATCTCGCGTTATATATTCCGCGTGCTTTTTTTTTTTCACATTCGCCTCTCGACGAAAATTGCAGGACTGCAGCGGTGACCGAAAATACGGGCTTTCGATACTTCTCGCTACCATACGATTTCGCGCTCGAATTTACCCGTCAGAAATTCGTTGTTAAAACAAACGCGCTTCGTATCACGCGATGAGACGTTTTTCTGAGAAATCTTGATAAACGACACGTTTATCAAGAAAAAACTTTTTTTTTTGATAAACTTTCAAGATCTTTGAAATATTATTATTTGAAATTAATGCGACCTCACGAGAGAAGTCAGCTACTTTCTAAGTTGCGTATTTCTTAACTTTCGATCGCGCATCGCTCGAAGTTACCGGTCCTCATCGATCAAACTCACGTAATATCCACCTGTAAGTTTACAGAGACGATATCGCAGAAGTTGTTTCAAATTTAATTAATGGCGCAAAAACGAAGCGGCGACTCGCGCGTCGTGTTTGATCAAAAAGCGAGATGAAGAAGCACGAGAAAAAAA
>QVOA01006032.1:0-19279 GCA_014825685.1 Pseudomyrmex cubaensis | reverse complement strand
CTCAAACGCGCGTGATCGTGTAACCGCAGCAATAATTTCTAACACGCACGAACATTTTGTTTCTCGCGCGCGCGAACGGCCGCGACACAATTTTACCGCAAAGCTCGCCAATTAGCGTTACCGGCGACGTTGTATGTAACAATTATGTGTCACTGCAGAACACTTGACACGTGCACGAGTGATATTCGCGCGCGAAACGGCAGCGATCGCGAGAAATACGGAAACAAGGCGAGCGCAGATCCAACTCCGGTCGCGCGCGTCCGCCATAACTGCTCGCTGGTCAAGTGTATCGAACGCGCGTACTTTTCGATAATCGAAGTATCGAATCGACGCGCGCGCGCAGAGCTCCGATTCGATCAAACTTCGGTTGATATCTCTCAACGATATCGATCTATCGCATCGATCGACTAAACAAATCGACCGATCGCTCTCGACCCTATTACGTAACCGTTGGCAAAACTGAAATTTCCTGCGCATGATCTCTTCTCGTTGGCCAATCAACAGTCGGCTAAAGATGCCGCGACAATCAACGAGAGAGAGAGCAAATGTGCTGCGCTCATTTCGTCAGCATTTGGCGCAGACACTGGCGAGGATCTTGCGGGATCGCCGCGTAGAACGTGGACAAAATTTTTGGTTGAAATGGTGAGTAATTTCAATCGCTTTGCAAATCGGTCTCATTCGCCGGTGTGATTTGCGTGACGAGCGTGAAGTCGCAATTTAATTAACAATCTCGCAAAACCTGACGATTACCTTTCGCAAAAGCCGGTATGCTGTTTACACGTTGAGCGGCGCAAAGGTTATATCTTTTTTCCGCGTGTTTTCATTCAAGGTGTTTACTTGACCTTTGAGAAATTTGTTTTTTGAAAAAAATCCCCAAACCCTTTTTCGCGATATTCACGTCTTAATTTTGCATTGACGTTAATGTTTCCATATAAAATTTTAAAAGACGTGTATTTTTTTTAGCAATGTCTATTGTTCAACTTGAAGCACGTATTTTCAATAACGTCTCAAAGAGATGATGAAATTTTTAGATATTACAATTGCTACTTCGTTGCTGACAAATTTGTGCGAACCGTTGCCACAAGCGAGTACGTTAACAAATGTTGCACAACAGTTTCAGAACATTGCGTCTTGCAGAGCTAGTTTGAAAGGAGCCACGCACTCGACGAGACACTTGAGAAATGGCACGAGAGAATATTTATTTTCACACATACCCCAACCACCGCCGACGGAATTACATAATGCACAAGTGCAGTCGGTAAGTTCTGTTTAGTTTTGAAGCAGAACGATGTGTCAGATTGTTTATTTCGCAGATTCGATTGTACTCGAATCCGGGAAGACGGCCGAATTTCTTCTCTCAGTTTATTGAGAACATCAAGCAGGAAATGGAGAAGAATAAAGAAATGAAAGAAAATCTGAGAAAGTTCAGAGAGGAAGCTCAGAAATTGGAGCAGTCCGAGGCGCTGAGAACGGCGCGGCAGAAGTTCCAAGCCGTTGAATCCGAAGCTAGCAAAGGGTCAGAAGCGATCAAGGAGAAGTTGGATACAATCAAAGAAAAAGTATGTATGTTCATCTTGTATTAAGATAATCAAATTGTTGAACAACTGATACATGAGACGATATTCGTCACAAGGTGCAAGAAGTCATTGAGGAAGCGAGCAAGACTGAATTAGGCAAACGCGCCGGTCAGTTGGGCGAGGGGATCACGAGGTCAGCCAAAGACGCGGCCGAGACGATATCCGAGAAGAGTCAGGCACTGGGTAAAACGGGCGCGTTTCAAACAATATCTCACACCGCGGAGGCCGTGCGGAACGAACTCGATCAACATGGGATTTTAGGTAGAACATGTTTGATACATACTGCGTACACAGACTAGAGCTTTATTATTGCTCGAACCAGAGGTCAAACTTTGTTATTGCTCACACATGGACTAGAGGTTGAACCTTGTTATTGTTTGTTTCACACAGGCAAAGTTTATACTGCGCCTAAACAGCTGCGAAAGAGAAAAGAAATACCGATAGAAACTAGAGAAATTATGCCCGACGAGCACGCGACAGGTGTGGAGGTGCACAGGGACTTCATGTTTTCCAACGCCTGGCAGAAGTTCAAGGTATTTTGTTAAGAGAAAGAGAATTCGGTGAGATATACGCGAGATTTAAAAATAAACACAAATGCGAATATCTTCAATCGCCCCTCTTGCAGGATAACAATCCATACGTTAATAAGGTAATGGATTGGAAGATGAAGTACGACGAATCGGACAACGCGATGGTACGCGCTTCTAGACTGCTCACGGATAAAATCTCGGACATCATGGGCGGACTCTTTCAAAAGACCGAGCTGTCGGAAACTCTGACCGAGATCTGCAACCTGGATCCGAGTTTTAGTAAAAGTCAGTTCTTGAAGGACTGCGAGACCGACTTTATTCCGAATATTCTCGAGGCGATGATCAGAGGTGACTTGGAGATACTCAAAGACTGGTGCCACGAAGGGCCTTACAACATAATCGCGCAACCGCACAAGGAACTCAAGAAGCTCGGACATCGTTCGGATAGTAAAATTTTAGGTAAATTTTTGTTTGAGTAATTTTTATTGTTGAATATATAAACGGAGGAGAGTCCCAGCGGGGAGACGCGCTTTCGAAAAAGAAAAAAAAAACGATTGTATTCTGATCACAGATATCGACAACGTGGATCTGATGATGGGGAAGATGATGGATCAGGGCCCGGTGCTGGTTATCAGTTTTCAATCTCAACAAATAATGTGCGTGAGAAATTCCAAGAACGAGTTGGTCGAGGGTGATCCGCAGAAAGTGATGCGCGTCAATTACGTTTGGGTTATGTGCCGCGATCGGACGGAAGTCAATCCCAAGGCGGCGTGGCGTTTGCTCGATCTCAGTGCCACCAGTTCGGAACAGTTGGTATAGTGCGCGCGAAGATATCAAGTCGAACTATTGACAAATTTACGCAACTGAGAGAAAGAGAGAGAGAGAGAGAGAAGAGAGTCAGTACATATGTAGTGTTCATTCATGTTTTTTTTTCATCGTTGCCATTCACGACGTCCACATTCTTCGATCAAGCGATTGAAATAATCGTCTAGCGTGCGTAGTAGTCATAGAGTGCGTTTTCATAGTATATTTTTTATGAAAGAAACAGAAAAAATTGGTTATTTATTTCGCAGATTCTAAGAACGCGTGTAATGTATGTATCAATCTCCAAGTACATACAGTTATTAAGTTTCGATAAGAAAGTTATAGACCGATAAGAGCTTTGTGTTCCACCACCAGTGAGTAGAAAGACAGATTACAAAATAAAAACTTGATTAGTTTTTCCTTGTTTTCGATCACTTTTTTATCACTTATTTCCGTCTTATTATAATATTTTATGATAAATAATAAATTTATTTAAAATCTTATAATAAGTTTCGATATAATATAAATTATATAATTTTATATATAATTAATAAATTATAAATTTCATATTATATAAAAAAAATTCATTTACGGGCTGAAGATCGAATAAAATGTAATCGAAACGTCCCCCGAAAAAAAAAAGAAAAATAATCAGATTTTATTGTAATCTTGTATTTTATCGGTCTGTTAATTTTTCTGGTCAAAACCTTCGGAGCTAATTATTAAGTTACTCGCCAAGGCATCTGCGAATGCACTGAGATCACGTTCAACGTAAAATGCGATATCAAAACGTGCCGGACCTTGCTCTTATACAAAAATAGATTTTAACACGTTAACAGCCAAGCCGGTTTTTACGGATCGGCAGTTGATTTTACTTTCAAGCTACACTGCCGGCCCATGCATTAGCGCTGGCGCCAGAATTGCCATCTCTCGCTCCCCATAACGCCGGCGAATCGCACGCGTATTGGCTCTGAGTGTTCCGCCGGGAGACCGCACGGCATCCGCGTACTGCCGCAAACCGGACACGTGCCCCACGTATGGTCCAGTTTCTTGCGATCAGTGAATGGTATCGGAGACCATGAGACGGCGCGTACTTGTTAGGTATCTCACATTAGCTCGTCGCTTCACGGTGTCGCGCGAACGGAAAGTGAGGCAAAATCGGTGTGGCAGTTAACGTGTCAATTAAAATAATTTCGTTCCCGTCTATCTAATGCGCATCTGATGAACGTAGAAATTGTTTTATCACGCGACTAATAATTTATATATCGACTATAACAAATTTGCAACTTCTATCACTAGTGATACAAACGATGAATCTTTCGATGTGACAAAAAAAAGTGAGGAATCCATAGAATGAAATCGAAAATCAACTAAATTTATACGTTCTGTTCTCGAAAACAAATTGGTTAACAATAGATTAACGAATTGGTTGAAAATTTGTGAGAAATTAGACGTGCTTCGTTGACAATTGAGTCAGTTCGCTGAAGTAAATAATCCAGTTTTTTGAAAATTGGTTTGTTTGCAAGAATTTTTTTGTTCTATATTTTTATTCACACACGACGAATTCGATTGGACGCACCAGTGTGCGCACCGAGTGCGCCTAATTTCAGTGTGTAGTAGAATATGTATTTACACTCAGTGCGCACTAGTGCATCTAATCGAATTCGTCGACACACACAAGCACTTTCTCGACTATCGTCGGTTATTGAAGACTCAGTATATTCGACGTTTGATATACTTCTGTGCCATTTTTGCACACATATGTGAAATTTTCATGTTTTAGAATATTAGTTCAGTTTTGTGTTTTAAAATACTATTCACTATTTAAACTAGAAGAAAGAAAAATATCGCCGGTCTAGCGTGGGATTCCGCGGCGGTTTGGTCTTGGCGGCTTGAATCCGCAAGCTCTTTTGTACTGGCTTCTGTTTTCGCTGGATCATGCTGCGTACTTCGAAACTGAACAATTTGACACACACGGCGCGTTTCTTGCTCTTGGTAATATGCCGACGCGCTTGAGATCATTTCGCGTTTCACGACGAGAAACATGAGATCCGCAAAGAAAATCAGTGAAAATCTTGGCACATCGAGCAGTAAAGAAACAGTCGATCAGTTGTCTTTCGTTGTTCAACGGAGAAAATCGCGCGCAAACTGATGTTTGTGACGAATCAATGGACGACGGTTCAACTCTTCTTTCCGTCACACGTTTCCTTCCATCGCATTTTTCTGCTGTTCTTGGCGTCGTCCAATGATTCATCGGAAACAGCAGTTTGTGAGCGATTTTCTTCTTTGAACAACGAAAGACCAATCGACTGTTTCTTTGCTGCCAAGATTTTCACTGATTTTCTTTGCGGATCTCTTGTCTTCTCCACCAGAACACTCTGTGACAGCTGACAGATCTCGACGGCTTAACCAGTTGTGTTCGTTGTTTTGAATCTCGTCGGTTCTTCAGCGATCAGATCTTGGACAGTCTCTTGCGGAAATCCAATATTTCTCATCGCTTGTACCGTGACGTATTCTCAATACTGTAACACAGAGCCTTCCAACTGATCACGTGACTGCATAGAAATCTTATGGCGCAAATCCCACGCCGTGCGCGAGTTGGAAGGCTCTGCTGTAATATACCGAGTGTTCAACTGACGATACAAGTCGACAAAATAGAGTCCAAATGTTAATTGTTAGTTTTAATCAGATCCTATATAACTTGTGCAAAAGTAACAACGCAATATCATGTACATTCACGTATGTCCGATGTTACATTTGGAAAAAAACTGTTTTGTAATTCGAACTTAAAACAAGTAGCAGATGGAAGAGGAAGCGACGCGACGAGAACAAGAAGGAAAAGAGCCTGAACACGCAGCCAGCCGATGTTCTTCAGTTCAAATTGTAGTCGCATACAACGCGATCAGAAGAATGAAGAAGTTACGATAATGATAACCAATATCAAATTACGGCATTGTCGTGAAACGCGAAAGATCTTGAATGTCGGCGTATGGTCAAGAGCAAAGAACGTGATGTTGTGTCCAAACTGTTTAGTTTCAAGATACGCAGCATGATCCAGCGAAGACAGAAGCCAGTATCAAAGAACTTGTAGATTCAAGCCGCCAAGACCAATCGCTGAAATTCCACGTTATACCGGCGCTAAATTTTCTGAAACTGTCGACGCCTGGGACCAGCCACGAACAGTGCACCGTCCCAAAAGCTTTGACGAGCGGGACTTAGCTGATAGCAAAGAAGAAAAAATAAGTGATAAAAGAGCTGCTCAAGAAAGAGAAACGTTAGCGTATCAGGCGCCAATCATCAAGTCCTTGTTGAACGGGAAGCAAACGAAAAAGAATTGGGAAAACTCGCGGAGATGAAGGCGAGGCCGATCAAGACGCCGGTCATCGAGACACAGGAAATCGCTCATATGGTCCGCAGAGTCTGATAGCAAAGACGGTCGAAACAACAGTGAGTGGATTTTCTGGCGATTTCGGTTCACCAAGGAAACTTCTGATGAAAGTAATGTTTACGAGAAATTAACGTTTAAAGATAAATTGTTTCTTCCACTTTAAATAGTGAATATTATTTTAAAAAATCCATTTAGCTTCGGCGACAAGCTCATATTGAGGAAACAAAAACCGGAACGACTAAAACATCTGCAAGTTCAAACCACCAAGACCAAGAGAAAGCGACGCTGTTGATTTTTAACGAAGATTGACGAAAATTTTGTTTGTTGATTTTATTTTTTGTACAGACTTCTATTATGTATGCGTACATATACGCATGTAATATTTATAAATATTAATTATATTTGTATTACAAATCAAAAATTCAAATATAATACAAATAATAAAAATATTTGATATATTTATAAATATTATATACACGTATATGAAATTTAGTTTCAATTGGAATTCAAATGAAAAATAAAATGACGTCCAAAAAAATTTAGTTCCAATTGGAATTCAAATTAAAAATAAAATGACATCCAAAGTGACCAGAGTGGTGACCATCAAGGAAAAGTATTATTTTTTTTCAAACATTAAATTTCACATATATGTACAACGATCACGGGTGGACTTAGTTACTTCGCGCAGTTATAAAATATACAAACTAGTCGTAATTTATGCCATTATTGACGAATAAAATTATTTTAGCACTTGTTAGTAATTAAATTTTGTCATTTTGCAAATATTACAATTACCGGAAGAAAAACCGTGTCCATGAACTTTCAAGAAATGTAATTTGATTCAGGTCCAATAGATATCTCATGACTGCAGCACAAAATATATTAATATAAATTATTTTAACAATTGTTAATAATTAAATTTTAATATTTTTGCAAATATTAAAATTGCCGGGAGGAAAACCGTGAACTCGGAAATGTAATTTTATTCAAGTCTAATAAGTATATCTCATGACTGTAGCATAAAATATATGTGCTACAAGATTCTGATTTATTTTGCACATGCAAATTCCTGAACATTTGCAATGATGAAATCTGTGGACTCTTACAAAAGTAACAACACAAATTCATGTACATTAACATATGTTAGATTTCTCGAGAACAGAGAGTCTCGTACAAAGAAACAGTATTTTAACAATTTTCGATTTGCTTTTGCATGAAAAATTATTTCCCGTTTACATAACCGCCTGTTGCGAGACATAGATAGACGTGAACGAATTACATCCCGAGATGTACCCGTTTGTTAAATAATAGACGATTGCGTATATATATATATACATAAATGTACATATTTGTACAAACTGCTTATGTAATATATACAGTAAAAATTGTTGAGAGTGAAATTGTTGATTTTATTTTGTAAAGATTCTATTATATATATATATGCGTATGTGTGTGCATATATATATATTCAATATTTATAAGTATTGTGTATTTATGATATACATTAATTTAAAATTATATTATAAATATTTAAGATATTTGTAAATATATAAATATATAAAAATTTAGTTCCGATCGCGGAATTCGAATTAAAAATAAAATGACACCCGGTGATGCCGTCAAAGGAGAGTATTGTTAATTAATTTTTTTTTTATAACACGTACGTTTCCTCGATATTGCTTTTCACACTTTGAGCAACAAGAGTAGGGGATGTAACCGCGGGTTGTTCCGATGAGACACACATTGTGGGGATATGCTTGGCAAAATTCAACGTTTATTTTGTACGTTCTTCGTAACAATTATCGTTTTAAACTTTTTTTTTTTTATATAAATATACAAGAGACAAAAGTATAACATTTCAGAGTCAACTATATCACTTTTCGACAAATATAATTAAATTTGACGTACAAAACTTCAAAAGCATTATACAAATTTTTCTTATATTACATGCGTTTTATAAAAATTTTTATGCTACAAGTCAAGATACATAAAACGAATGTTTGAGAAAAAAAAACATATTAATTAATTTATTTCGTTATTTCTTTTGTAAAATTTATTGGTTTTACCAGATTTTATCTGGTACGCGCCGGATAGACAGACAAGACACTTTTACTGTTGTTTCGATTGTCGCTTGCTCGCGAAAGCGGGACTCTGCGGGTTGGTGAGGGGTTTCGTGTGTCTCGCGATGACCGGCGTCTTGAACGCCGGCATCGGCCTCGCCTTCACCTCCGCGAGTTTCCTCATCTCCGCTCGCATTCGTCTGTCGTGCTCTTCCTGTCTTTTTTGTTGTTCCTGCCGCGTAGCTTCCTCCTCCATCTCCTTGCGCCTGAGCTTTTCCTCGAACTCTCTTCGTTCCCTCGCTCGTTTGTCCGTGTAGAGTTCGAACGAACTAGCTCGTTTTGTTAACGGTGGGACCTTCTTCTGTTTGTCCGAACAGTCGGCAATCTTGGTCGTGTTTTTCGCGACCGGTCGCTCCTTCTGATCCTCGCGCGAGGTTCCTGCCTTCGCGACCGTCAATTTGGAGTCTTCCTGATGCAACATCGGTTTGAAGACCGGCGCCGGATTAGCGCGGAACACGCGAGTACGTTTTTCTTCCTCGAGCAGCTCTTTCATCTTTTGTTCTTTCTTCTTTGGTATGAGCTTGTCCCGCTCGTCGAAACTAAACGGACGGGGCACAATTAGCTGTTTGCGACCCGTCTGGCTGGTCCCAGCAGGCGTCGGCGGTTTCGAGAAATTAGGCGCCGGTCTGGCATGAAATTCCTTAGGTGGTTTGAGCTTGGCGGCTTCCTGCAGGTTCTTCAGTCGTTCCTCCTTCTTCTTCTGAAGGTCCTTGTTGCGTATTTCCAAACTGAACGGTTTAACGCGCGTCACGCTCTTCGTCACCGACGGCACGCCGAAACTCGAGATGTCTTCGCGTTTTGCGACGATGCCGTCGGCGTCGATCTTCACGACCGTCGTGGCAGTAGTCACGTCACTCTTGTGCAACGGCGATCTGGACCGAAGAATCTCGACCGGATGCGTGTTCAAGCTCGTTGATTTAGATAAGCTGCTGACGTTCGTCCTTCTCGCCAGCACACCGCGCGGTATCGGATTGGCCTTTATGCGATGCTTCTTCATCTCCTCTAGCTCCAACATCTCCTTCTCTTCTCTGCTGAGCACTTTAACCGGGCGCGTTCTGTTCTTCGTCACCAAAGCCGGTGAGATCGGTATCGTCGGCTTCAGATGAGTCTGCCTAGACAAGATGTTGGACACGTTGTCCTTGGTGCTCTTGGTGTGGAAGCGCTTGGGCGTCGCGTTCTGGAAACGCGACACCGCTTCCGCCATACTGATGTACTTCTTGCTGACCGACATTCTGCGACCGTCCATGGTGATTCGTCTATGATTTTTCCACGTGAGCACCTTAGGTGGTTGAGCGCTTTTGCTAGGTTGTTGCAGAATGTCTTCATCTTGTTGTTGTTGTTGTTTGTCAACAACAGACTCCTCTGACTTATTCTTGAAGTCTGATTCTTCATCAAGTTCGCCTTCTGTAATATTGTGCATCTCGTTAGTTTCTTCTGTCTTATTTACATTGTGTTCCTTAACTTCTTCCTGACTGTTTTTCACATCACACGTTTTCTTGCTGTCACACTTGATCTCATTGCGCTTGTCATCATCCATTGAGCCACATGGCTCGTCGGAACCAGCGTGTATCAGTGTGCGATTTCCTTCTTTGAACAGAGAAAGACTGACCGACTGTTTCTTCACGGCACTGCCCAATGTGTTAGGATTTTTATTCACTTTCTTCGCGGATCTCGACTCTTGTCTTCTCACCATAACACCCTTGTGCGGCATGCTGTGACAGCCGACAGATCTCGACAGCTTAACCAACTTGGTCGTATTCGGCGTTTTGAATCCCGTTGGTTCCTGAGCAATCTTGCTCAGATCTTGCATCTTGGGCAATCTCTTGCAGAAATCCAATTTTCTCATCGCGTCGCTGAGCACTTTGTCGCAGGTGGTGAACTGTTCCACCGCCTCTCTTCCGCGACACGGCGGTGAGATGATCACCTTGATCGGAGTGTTCTTGATGATGTTCTCCTCTTGAACTTTCAAGTGCATCATGTCGTTCGCCAGCGAATGCTGGGGATCGGCGTTCTCCGCGTTCTCGAAGGGCGAGTCGCAAATCGCTTCTTTACGTTCGTGCATCTTGTGCACCTTGTCGAAGAAGTCCGGCGTGGACATCTGCGGACTCGTGCTCTCGGTGAAGTCCATATACTGCGGCGCTCGTACATTGCTGTATTCCTCCTCCATCATGTGTGTCTCATGCCACTCACTAAGACCGAAGATAAATCTGCAACGTGAGAAAATCGAGAGCGATCAGACACGTGACTCGCTATTGCAAAGACGGACGATTCCTCGTGCAAACAGACGAAAAAAATCTCGAGTAAAACGCGGTTTTCTCAAAAGTTCGGGACGAATACAGTATTGACACGTTGTTGCAAGAGAAACGGAAACCGAAATAACATCAAAATAAACACTCACGTTCAACAGCTCACGTGTGAGATATCCGAAGATGAACGTCTCTTCTTATCTTCGATTCTGGTTTCTAGTTTCTATCAGACGAAATCTCTCGATACAAATTGGTCGAACGTGAAACGAACGAAGTGTGACCAAGCGCTCGGCAACGTCTGATCAGACCGGACAACAACACAACGTTCAAGTTTAAATTTCAATAGCCTCGTCCGGATTGGCTGCGTTGTTGCCAGCCAATCCGGACTCGCCAACCGGTTTGTTACGCGTGCGCGGGACTGGTCAGACGCTTGAGGACGCAATATTCAAGGAAACGTAAATAGAAAAAAAAAATTGCGGATAAGAACGAAGTTTTGAAAACAATTTTTCGAAGAGCATTTACCTATTTTTCTAAAATACGTATATTTTAATTAAAAAAAATAAATGTCAACTTAAGCGTCGCGAAAATCGTTTATGTGTTGGAAAACAATTTTGTTGTATTAAATAATTAATTTTACACCGTCGAGAAACAATATTCATCACGTTTCACGACAGTCATGTTTGTCATTTCTCGTATTACATTAATGTATTTACATGCGTTTATCGTCGCGTGTGTATACTTTCACATGATCCACGTCTGCCGGACAGACCGAGTTCAACGCGCATGCGTGGTCTTACAAAATTTCCGTTTCGTCGCTGGTAACGTAACGACCAATCGGAAATTGGCTCCAAAAGCAGCGCACGAATGTTAAAACCGCATGTTTTGATACATTTACTACTTTTGCAAGTGTCACTTGGTGTCATTTTATTTCTTTTTATTTTGTATCAAATTTTATTAATTATTTTCCTTGTAAAATAACGTCGAGTACAAAGATCCCAAGGTGTGAATATTGGCCAGTAGCACCAAGCGCAGGGTGTCCGTGAAGCGGGCGTTGGGCAAGGACGTGTCGCTGTCTCTCCAGGCTATGTTGGCGCCTTCGCTTCGCATAAATAACGCCGGGGACGGCACGTTTTCGCGCATGTACGCCCATACGCATTCCCTCATTATTGTGTTTATCTGCAGTGCAAAATTGAAGTTGTTTTTCCAAATTCGACAGAAGGATCAAACCTGAAGAATATCGCGGGATCAGCAAACATACCTGATGAAGCTGCAAAACAGGCAGGATGTCTCTGATACTCGCCAGCGGAGGCGGCAACAACTGACCAAGCGCCATTACATTGAGAAGCAACATGCCTTCCTTCGTGTTCCAGTTGGCCATCACGGTCGCGGCGATGCCTCGCAATAAAACGGAGCAATAAGCCAACGCCGGTCTGTACCAGGCGGTCAACTCCAACAGCGTCCACAGTAAAGGCACATCCTTGAATCTGCGACGGATTTGTAAATCTCTTTCTATCGTGACCTGTGTTACAAATCAAAAGCAACATTAACGATCAATTAATTTGAAGTACTTTTGTCATGGAATTACCTTTGTGAATTCTTCATCTGGCCACGGAAGACCGTTGTACATAACGTCAGGAGACACCAGTTCGACCAACAGCAAACTGACCATCGTCAGAGCGTCCAAGTTTATGGAGTTCTGGCCCGATCCCTGAGTGCTACAACAAGCCTGAAAACATCATAGTTTACAACTGGAAAAGTTATGCAACGTACGTGTCACACGTGCACACGATCCTTACCTTTATAACGTCTATTAACAACATCGTGTTCAAGTTAATGATCTCTTCCTGAATCAAATTCTCCGGGGGAGGTCTTCGGGGGCCGTGTCCTATCACTCCAGCATGGAATACCGACGAGTGTCGCTGCGCCAACATGGTGCTCGTCACCTACGGACGAAATTATTAAATTTCGCGTGTGCTAAGTCGCACAAAGCAACTGAAAACATGTTGCGACTTTGGAACTTCATATTTTTACAAACTATTGTTACCGTACTTGTTTGTGATTCTGATGTAACAACAACATCTCCTCGAAACGGGGCTCGAACTTCTCCTTCGCGCCGAAATACTTGGCCGGCTCGTTATTGATACTGTTCTCCAAGATCTCCCTGAGAGCCAGTGCACGCGCGCACGAGGAATAACACGTCAGTTTCCTCAGCAAGTGGCACACCATCCTCACTCCGCGTTCCTTTCTTATAATATCTGCGAAACGAAAGCCGCATCTTGTCGCATTTGTGTTACTTGAAGAAAACAGAGCAAGAATATTGAATTACCGTGTTCCGTGATGCACAAGAAAAAATATTGCGTCACCGCCTTCGTCAACTTCAGCACAAGCTCCACGTTGAGATTGTGGTCTTTCTCGGGCGTGCCCAGCAGATCTAGCAAAGTGACGATGTCGTTCGCCAAGTCGAAGTTGTTGGTTTTCGTCAACAAAGTGGCTATTTGATGCAAGTTGGATCTCAGAGCCTTGGTGATCATTTTCGACTGCAGTATCGCCGCTTTATTCGAAATCTCCCACCTAAGCACGAAAAGAATCACAATTATCACAAGTGCAAGACCATCAAACTATGTATGTTGGATCGTGATGCTTTCCTCAACAGCGTAATGAGGTTTTTGAACAACTGTCCCGACTCTTCCGTGACGCTTTTGTACTCGATCTCTCTGAGCGCTTCTTCCAGAACTTGCGTGAAATGGTCGTGGCCGTTGAGAATGTTTTCCGTTCCAGATTTGTTCGTGGCGAACAGCACGATGTTATTGGCGATGTAACGTATCAAAGCCGCGAGATGAAACGTGGTCTGCGCCTTCAGCAGCATGTAAGACGCCGTGGAAATGACTATGTTCGGACTCTGGCTCTTGAGGAAGCACAAGAGTCTGACGGTGGTTTGCACGCGCAGCGGATTCGGACTCAGAAGCATCGGCATTATCGACGATATCTCCTGCTTGATGGAGCTCAGCAGAGCGATGCTCGTTGACTGCGGACCGTGCGTTCTCAGCACGAGATCGATCTCCTCCAGAATCAATTCCAGCAACTCCCGGCAAACGTTCTTCACGTTTTGCGCCGCGTTCACGCTGTGATAGCCGACGTTACTCGTGTTGAGACTGGTGTCCAGGAGTATGTTGATGATCTGCGACGCGCCCTGCTCACATCCCAGGACCAGATGCACCGTCAGGTCCATCAACGCTGCCGGGTGACCGCTGAAGTACTTGCACCAGTCCGACGCGAACAGCGCCAAACGCGGTATAATGTCCGGCCTCACTGCGACAAATTTTATGTAATTAGTTGTAAATTATCAAATTGCGTATGTGGTTTTTAAGAAAACCTACGCGTTTGTAACAGATCGCTAGTTATCGCTTTCAACAAGGTTTGCGAGAGCGAGGCCAGGTTCAAGAGAAAAGGTACTGTGGCCAGTTTCTGCTTCTTGATTTCGTCGTCGAGATTTACATCTTCTTCCAAACTCCACTGTAATTTACAAGTTCGTTTTGGTTAGCCAATAGAAACAAAAAACAAAACGAAACAACAGAACGGGGAAGGGCAAGCTTGCCTCGAATAGTTCCAGCAGAGCTCTCTTGATGTCCTCGAAGTGACTACCCGCTAAATGCCCGAGTATGCCGACAACGGAATTTAATTTCGGGTTCTTAACGCTGTGCTCGTATCCCATGGCGCAAAAGTCCTTCAATCCACACGAGAGCACTCGGGTGATGACGGTGTTCGGGAAACAGCTTCCCACGTGGGCGACCACCCAGTCGAAATACGGACTGTGCAGAACACTCGTGTCCAACAACGCCTTGATACAGGATTCGGTGTCTGAATGCATGAGACATTGCAGACACTGAGCCGTGATGTCTATCAGAGTTCGCGTTGCGCGACACGACATCCACTGATGGAGAAAGTCGTTGATGCCAGCGTTCACTGGCAGATTGCCGCGTTTTGCAAAGTCCGATGACAATTTGCCTGCAACGCACATGTTGAATCGTTTTTAAATGAAATTTAAATCAAATTGAATAATCAATGAAGTTGAAGTCTAATTACGCTCTGTGCAAATTGACTAATTGACAAACGATTAAGTGAATTAAATATACACTACCGAGCAGATCCAACGACCAGGCGGATATGATGGGCGCCCATGCTTCCGGATTGCCGTTCACAAAACTGTTGAGAACAGTGTGGATTTCCGCTATGATGCTCTCCTCGGGTATTGATATGTTCTGATTCGACTGTAAGAAAAATGGCAATTTGTCATTACTTGTCACTGATTGCGTAAATTAAAGCGCCGACGTGTAAACAAACCGCGTTATCCACGTGTTGTTGTCCGTTACCTCGATCTGACGAACGTACTTTGTCACAGCCAGGAAAAATACGTTGCAAAAGTACTCGAGCACGGCTTCCCTCGCGGCGGGTACGTTTTTCAGTAGAGACAACGCTATGCGCGTTACATCCTGCGTGTTCGCGTTGTGAGATGATGCTCGGACGGCGCCGGAAATGAATTTTCTGACGTCGGTCAGAACGTCCTGAGGCGACGGGGACGTCGTGGCAGACATCGTCGTCTGCGTTCGGCAAACGTGCGCCGCGCTCTCGACGTTTTTGTCAGGTTATGTTGTTGTTGATTGCAGCGCGAGTCACGTGGGAGATGATGACATGGGACGAGACAGGCGGAAGATAATTTTTCTTTAATGTTTTTTTGAAAAAAGCAAACAGGCTAATGAGATACGCAATTAAAAAACTGATGAAACTAAGCTCGTCACGCGATTGAGAAAAATATAAAAAAGTACACAAAGATTTAAAGACGTTGGAGCAGAGATCTTTGAAACAGACACTGTATATATTGCACAAAATATCCTTTCGGTAAATATATTATTTACATACGCATGTTGCGTAAGAGAAACAAAACGGTGTCTTTTTGGAAGATTGTTATCTCCGAACAGTTGGTATATAAATATTTCAATCACAATATATTAGACTGTCAAATTACTATATTAAAGATGAGTATTAACGTCTCTTCTTCTTCTCTTGCTTGCGCGGCCGGTGCGGTCTTCTCGGTGTCACTTGGGGACTGTTTTCGGAACACTCCACATCGCTAGGGTCATCCTCCAATTAAAACAAAAAAATCATTGAAGTAAAAAACTGTGCGTGTGAGAGCAAAACTGAAAAATTATCTTCAAAAGACAAATTCATGATATAGATGTTAAACCTTCAAAGCTGCGACACCATCAGACGGTCCTGCCTGATATATCACTATGGCCAGCAAACACATGACCTGGAACACCGCTCCCACGTATAGGCCAAATCTCAACAACTGTTCGAACACAGTTTCCTCTGTTGGCAGTAAAAGGCGCTTGAACTGCGGATCTGTGTCTGTCATCTCTCTTCTTTATAGAGAAAATACATTGAAAAAGCAATTATATTTTTATCTAGACTAGATTTAAAAACTAATAACAAAATATGTAAGTTACTGTAATACAGGAGACAATTTCTCTCTGGCTGGCAATTAATGCCACAATAAAAGAGCAATATTTCAACATTGCGTGAACGTTGCAGTAAATATATTTGCAAGAGGACGTGTTGTGACAATATTTTGGCAATATTGCACGCAATAAAAATAATATTTCTGCAATGTTCCAGCAATATATGTCGTAGGGGATCATTCGTTTAACTGCTAACAACAAAACGATTTCTCGCTCTGAGAACTTACTAATTGCGAGTCAACAGTCTTTAAAATGTACTCGAACGTCAAAATGCTATTCTACAATTGTTGATCTCATTCGGAACGAGAACGTGACGATCGTTCGCGGGGGCCCTTCTCTCTCTTTCCATTCGCTAGTTCATCCTCAAGGCTTCGCCGGCATTCTGAGGGTTTTGTTTTTCTACTCTTTTTCTCCCTTTTGGTGGCATTCCATTCCCGAAGGCTTCTCCGCGCAATCTCCCCGTTATTTTTCCTCTCTTTCTTATTTTCCGCCCGGAGACTTATTTTCTCGCAAGATTCTCTCACGATTCCGCGCGTGTGTCCTCACGTAACGCCGCCGACGAGGATTCCCGACGGCAATATACCCGCCGTTCAATCGCACCGGGGCACGTGTGTCGCGATATTTATACGGTTGATATATATGTCGGGGGGCGCGAGGAAATCAATAAGGGACAGTGACCACAGCGATAATCGCCGCCCTGTCGTTGTCTGTACTTGATGCGGAGTAACAGATAGTGCCAACATTAGGACACTTGTTGTATCGGAGCGCAACAACGCGCGCTCCGTTTCTCGGCGACGATCGTCATCCTCGTCGTCGTCGATCGTGACGTCGGACGACGCTGTCCCGCGAAATGACGACAAATCGCTCGGTCTTCGCCGGTTTTCAAAAACCGCTCAAAATCTCGACTTCTCGATCGTATGCGCCGAGAATTGCCAGTCGATTCGCACGGCGCGTTACGGACCCCGACTCGGACCCGTTCGACGCTACTCGGTCGCGCTCGGCTCTAGGTTAATTCCTCTCCCGACGTTGGCAACGCGCGTCGCGTTAGCCTCAGTTGCCGCGAGGCGGCGCTGCCGCGCGCATGTCGCGACATCTGCCGGACGGGCACGGGACGGACGAACGAGTCGTCGGCGAATTTGCGGAGCGAAACGATTCGGTCGCTCGTCGTCGTGAACACGCGCGTTCGTCGCTCGTTGGATTCGCGTCTCGGTGAACACGAGTTCGCAACAAATTCGAAACGACATCCGTCGCCGGACGGAATCGGCGCGCGGTGCGCGCGAACCTCGCGCACGATCGCGCGGTTTGATTTTCGCGGCACACCGGAAGCGAGCTGGGTGCGAGGCTTGGTCGCTCGCTGTCCGTGGATGTGAACCTTTGTTTTGTACAAAAGTTATGGCTGCCATGTCTAGTTTTCGATTGATGTTTTCCGTGGCGAGATCGAATTCCCGTGTTTACCGCGGTATTTAATAACGTGAGATCGGCTTGCGCGTCGCAGCGGTGTCGGCCGTGATGTGAGCGAGGTCCTCGCGCACGTAGTTTCGACTGCCTTAGTGTCATTTTCGTCGAAAAATGCCTGTGTTTACATCCGAGTTACGAGCGAGCTTCTGTATTCCTGTCACATTACGGTAAGCAACGCTTCCTTGGTGCGCGATTAGCGGGTGCACGGCGAGCACGGGTCGGCGAAAACGCGTACGCGAAAGTGATGACCTCGGCGATCGTCCGGACGACGGTCTCGACGTCCCGTCGACAACGAAATGTCGTCGGTCGCTCGTCGTCGTCGTTGTTTGCGTTTCGCTCGGGCTAACGATATTTCCAATCGCGAGTTCGCGTTTCCCGGGACGTCGAGCGCGATTCCACGATCGTCCGGATCCCGGCGATCGCGCTCGCTCGTCCGCGAGGTCGGCGAAAAAAACGCGAACGAGTCGTGCTCGAACGTACTTAACCAAAAAAAAGTTTCGCCCGCCCCGACGAGAAGCAACGGACGTCCTCCGGACGCGTCCGCGCGTTCCCCATCGATCTGTGCGAGTAGCAACGTGAAAAATCGGTTTCGTCGAGCCGTGAAAAATCGCCGTGCACAAACGGCGATAATAAAAATATAATATTGCGGAATATAATCTGTCCATTTGCAATTTTTCGTCCGGAATGGTGGCAACAATGGCTGGTAAAATGGTGAGCGAGGGCAGGTCAAGCACACACACATCGCCGCGAAATTTTCCTGCTTGTTTCGCGTTTGCATGATTTTTCCGAGAGCGTCTCGATTTTCAAGTGATTTTTCAAGACGCGCGTCGAATTTGTTATCGCGTCAAAGAGATTCGCGTCGAATCGCATCGAACCTGACGCAATTTGAACTATAGATTTTTTTTTAATCTTTGTATATGTTGCAACGATTTGCAAACGATTTGACCCTCAAAGGACAGATCGTATTCCTTCATCTGTATAATATAATAATAATAATAATAATGCATTAAAGCTCGCGCAGTTTTCCAACAAATTGCTCTCGAACGCTTCGATATTGTTACATAAAAATGTTCGTTCGAGGAACCTCCAATCGACACATCAATATCGAGCGTGCGAGTAATCATATTACACTAATATTTATAAGAGAGAGAGAGAGAGATAAAAGGTAAAGGAGGATGGATTTTATTTAAAAAAATACAAGTCTGTGTGAATTTTTTTTTTTTTCCGCGTCTCATTTTGCAACACGCGACGACGTCAATTACGTTGTGACGGCGAGAAATCGCGGCGTTGGGAAGCTCGCGATTTCAGAAGAGACTCCCGTGACAATCTGTCCGGAAAAATTGACGTTCCGGAAAATCTAACCTAAACTCGAACGCGAAAGTCGGTGATAAATCGAAAACTGTTTCATGGCGGGTATAGAAAAATGTTTCCAGGCGGCGCTCGGCTCGGCTCTCCGGCGGAGACGGCCATATTGTCGAGAGAGTCTCCCTGTCTCTCTGCGTCGTTTTCCCCACACAACCTTCGCTCAATTATTCCCCTTCGCCTCTTGCCCCCTCTGTCGCCTCGCGGTGGATCTTTTCACGATCCTTTCACACAAACGCGCGGTCTCTTCCAATCCGTAATTCTTTTCTCTCTCTCTC
>QVOA01006031.1:0-64713 GCA_014825685.1 Pseudomyrmex cubaensis | reverse complement strand
ATATATATATATATATATATATATATATATATATATATGTACAAGCACATCCTCCGCAAATGCATCGGCAGTCACTCGTGCAGGATCGACGTTTGCACCTACGGATGCTCGTTGTATTAATGGAAGTTTCAGCGACTGAACATCGATCCAGCTGAATTACAAAACATAGATAAACACTCTGCAGTAATAACTTTTTTCCCCGTTAGACGAGAGTGCTTCGGTTCATATTACACGACTAGAGAAAAAAAACAGATAAAAATTTCAACGTATTTTAAAGTTTGTTTTTCTTCCGTTAATAACTATCTTTCTGTTAAAAACAAGAAAACATAAAATAGAACTTCGGTTTATTACGTGACTACGAAAACAGGCAAAGTCAATCAGAATCAAACGACCTTCGTTCAACAATTTTCAGTAGCGACACCCCAGAGAAATTTTTCCGAACGAGATTGATCCGTGACGGAATCACGTAGCGAAGAGGATAGACAGGTGAGTGAGGTCGTGTCGATTTTCTGCTGCGTCGGCAAATGTCAAATTGAACTTTTTCATCGGCGCGTCAATATATAGATATGTGTTTCCGAATACGCGATCACTGATTATAGCGTATTCCGAAATTTCCTTTACGGCTACGATCAAATTAGCATCGACGTTAGATACCGTGGTCCGAGGTCTTTATCCTCAAAGCTGAGCGTCATCAAGCCTAAGTAAATACGATCGTGTCAGACATGTCGTATATACAGGGGATACGTTGGCTAAATAAACTTGTTTGTTGACGTCACAGAGAGATCATTCAGCTGCGTTACACCATTATTGGATTGTTAAGATATATGAAAAAAAATTGCACTATTACAAACAATACGAGATTAAGTAACACAGATATATGATGCATAGTATTTTGATATTACTATTGTGAACGAAGAAAGAATTATACGAGAGAAAAGTAAATAAATTCAACAAAAGTATTAGAACTAAATTGACGTCACAGAGTTTTTTTATATTTTATTGTTACAATTATCGGATATATAAAATCGAAATTTCTGACTCTGACAAGTTTTATCAACGTCGCGATACTTTCAAGAAAAAAATAGAGATGAGAAAAGAAGAATTATTACATATACGAGATCACGTCACATATACGCGTATATTTCGAATGAATTGGCGACGGATTTCAACGGAAAATGATGAGTACAGCCTGAGGTTTTTCGAGCGCAGAATAAAATTATAAGAGATAGCGAGTTATACTGGAAGAAAGAGAGTTGCGGAAAAAAGTGAAAAAGCGGTGCAAGTTGAAGTATAAATTGTTCATTAAAAGTCGCCACTCAACAAGCGGGAGCGAAGAGTGAATGCAAAAGTAGAGGAAATGGAATTCGACAAGGCGAGCAGCCTCTGTGTACTCTGGGTTTGATATTAACCTTTTGCATTATAGAGGACACGTATTACCTCTGGCTTAAGGAAGAAATTCAATAAAAGCGCAATTGTTACGAGCAGTAATGCAAATTGCGAGGTAATATTTATTATAAATGTTACGAGAAAAGATATGGTTAAATTGCATTTATATAATAGTTGTATAATGTAGTTACGTAAAACGATCTCTATTTATCCCGTTAAAAGGAATACATGAAGAAAAATATAGTCGCGTTTTTTTGTACGTATAATAGTATGAAATTTTTTTATGTTTACAGAAAGCTTTCTACAATAAATATAATTTTTTATGCAAATCTTAGTTGTTCCTAATAAACAAATGTGTAAGAAAACTGAAAGGCCCCTTTTATTTCAAGGATATATGTCAATCTCAATGTTTTAAAGAATTTACATAGCTAATATTTTGTTTTGTTCCGAAAACAATAATGTTCTTCACTTGTTCATAATCCAGTTAGGCTAGTTACTTCCAATTTTGTTTTACGCATAGATCGTTTTAATCGGCTTAGCCAGTCGTTATAGAGAACGTACTGTACGCACATACGCTTCTGTTTTTACATTTTTTACATTTTTTTATGAAACACAAAAGTTCAAAGAGTTTTTCGATATCCCGCAACAGTTTCTGAGATATTTACTCGTTATGTGTTTCGCGAAAACAAATGCAAGACGCTAAATGCACACACTACTATTTCAAACTTGTAGTAAAAATTCTAAAATCTAGCTTGCAACATCCAGCTTTTCTATTCAGCGAGAGTCTTCTCGCTCACGCTTCTTTAATAGTTTATGTGTACTGCACTGTATCGAATATCATGAACAATATACACCGAGATATCTCAAAGATATGAAGAATTCAATCGATAAAACAAGTTTTCTTCATCATTTGCTGCGATACTCGCCTCATCTAACAAGGCATCAATGTTTTATAAGCGACATGTCATTTTCCCTAATCGCGACTAAAAATAACGTCGTATCGAGCTAACACGTGATGTATTGCCAGGGAATATATTACAGACGTGTCTGTGAAACGTGCCGGGATGCCTAACCGATTTTCCGCGATGAAAAGGGAGAAAAACCGTTTTTCGCGCGAGAGCGCACCGTATCGCTGGTATAAGCGAGAACGTCTCCGTGTTACTCAGGGCCTTTATCCCCAGAAATCTCTTACCTTGCACAAGAATATTTCTCTCTCCCCATTTACCCGGTTTTTTTCTCTCTTTCTCTCTCTCTCTCTCTCTTTCTCTCCATATCCGCAGCTGCAAATTCGTCCCGCGCACGTTCGCGCGCAAGAGGATTTAAACATTGCCGTACCGTTTCGCTTAGCGCGATAGAAATTTACCTTGCGGAAATGGTCGATCGATTGACTCGAGGCGACGACGACGGCAGCTTGCTATAATACTTTATTTGTACTCCCGCGTATATATTCTTGCGCCGCAGGATTGCTTCCGCCATCAATGAAATATTGATTTTAAATATGGTATCGCGCCGCGGATTGTTATCTTCCGTTTAGATGGTACGCGGTTTCGCGTTTATTCCGAGTTTCTTTCGAATTTTGTGGAATTGCATTGAAATGCATTTGCAATATATTGTAAAGTGTAGAGTAAAATAAAAAAAATTTTTTTTTATTTTGTGTCAACAAGATTTATTTGCAAAAAATGTGCGTAAATGTCCATGTAAAAAATGTAAATAATTAGTTTGAAAAAAGAAAACGTTGCAATGATAGTTTATGTTAATTTTAAAATATTGTCATTTTTATGAGAGAAAGAGAAAAGCAACGTGTAAGAAATTTTAATATTTAATTTTAAACATGTTACATTGTCATTATTATTAATTTAAAAATACTGACGCACATTTTGCGCGCATAAAATTGCGACAACATGTAATAAATAGTAAAACTGAAAAATACTAACTCTCGCGCGCGTCTTTATTCAATAGTCTAAATTGGACAAGTAAGGAATATACATTTTAACGCTATTATTCACATGTCTTCATCCGGGAGTGGTTTTTCGCTGTCGATGTATTTCGATGCACTGTACATGTAAGTCTGAGCAGTCGCTGAATAAGCGGATAATAGCAACGTCAGCGACAAAGCAGCTCGAATTAAGCCGTGGGAGCGCTTCCGGCCGAATAAACGGCGAGGTAATCACCGCGTCGTCTGGCCTGTCAGTGACGTACTCCACGGTTACGCCAGTTGAACGTTATAATTACCGTAAAGGGGAAGAGCCACGTTTTCAGCGCGGCGGCGACGGCCAGACAGACGCGACGGAATCGAGAGATAGCGCAGAGCAGATAGTCGCTTGTGAAACAGACGGCACAGACAGGTCAAAGGGGAGCCAAAGGGCTCGCTATTTTATTATCAGAAGCAATGATTGTCAATATCAGTGAGGCACGTGTACTGCAATTTTATGGAAATCGAGACATAGAAATCGGACTCTGGCCTTCGCGTGCGCGATCGTATTACTTTCGGTTTAAGCGATCCCCAATACTTGGCACACTCGGCCGGAAGGGAATCGCCTGAAGATCACGTTTTCATTACACCCGCTGGGATCCGGGAGATGAAATGTTTCTCGCGACTTCTTCGATAAGACGCGTATTTAAGCGGCTAATCTTCAAAGATTCTCTTTTGCGCAGTGATCGTGAAAACAAAATAATATAAGTTATTTTTAATACACTTTTTTAATTAATAGATTTAATCATTCAATCACACACACATTTTCAAATCACAAACCGCTGTCGTTTTGAAGAGAAAACTTTTGTTAATTGTTCGAGTGACGGCGCTTAAACGGCGACACTTAGTGACACTTAACGCTGGTTTCGGATATTGAATGTAAACCGCGTGTGTCACACATGCGCGCGATAACATCTACGATACGGTATCGGCCTGGCTATCCAATCACTTCCACGATAAGTGTATAACAAGCTCGGGCGATATAAATTGCCGGAGGTCAGGAAGCGCTCTCGTTTCAAGATTGTCCCGTGTCGTTCTGCGGAAATTGAGTAGACCATAGAATAGAGGCTGCCGCGGCCAGGTTTCGTATTTCGATCGTGCCCGCTGTCGATTCTCGTGATTGCCTAATTAGACCCTGCATCGGAGTATTATATCTCTAATACTACAGTTATTTCCCGCAAAAAAAATTACGTTTGCATTGATACTTAAATAACTGGATAATAATACCAGCATTTGATATAATAATACAAGTTAAACCGATAAAAAAATATAAATATATAAAAACCAATATTTTTATAAAAGAAATATTTCTTGATGAGTGACAACAAAAATTCTAAAATGTATATCTGGTTTTTAATGATGCATATACTGGATAGCGACAATACTCGAGAAGTGATTCGAAGAGAGATATCCTAATTCACACAGCGGTGATGAAAGGTTAATGAACTTTGGAGAGGTTTAATGAACTTACGGTTCAAAGGATTCGCGCACTAATCGGCAGCATACCGGCAATGTAAACTTTCCTGTAATCGCAAATGAATTACTGAACGTGCACATAATGTGATGCGCTTTACGACCGCGTATTACGTAACAGAAATCATTAGCTAGTGAATTCTCAAGCGGTCGGTGTGACGTTTAATGGCCAGCAGTAGACGACATTAATGACTTCTCGTGAATTTCTACATAAAATGTTTATGAAATTACATGTCACAGTGTATATTATACAATATGTCGGCGAACCGACGTAATCTGAGCATAACAAAGAACGTTTATGATCTGCGCGTAAAAATGCAAGCGATTCAGAATATTAAGCCGCATTCTGCGGCTCTTTCTTTTTGTGGACTTTTATGCATATGTATAATAAGATTTTTAAAAAGACAGTATTACAACGCTAAGCTTCGTAAATGTCCTTGTAGATACTGACTGACTATCTTAATTTATATGTAAAACTTGTTTTATTCTGAAAATATCAATTAAATAGAAACTCTCTTGTACATTTCTGTGTATTTGTTACAGTATTAAGTTTCTTATATTTGTATGATATTCAGTAAAGTTTTAATATGTTTCCTATTAACGGTATAAATTTTCGCGTGGCATATTTATTCTGTTTTATTTTGCGAAAAACGCAAAGTTTTAAACGATCAAAAATATATCAAATAAAATGAGTAAATATAAATTCAGCGATGCCATAACGGAGAACTTGACGACTACTGCATCGAGTCTTTCGATTTCTCCGGTCAATGAAGAGTTTATGAGCGTCATAAAAGAATGGAAAAACTCGAATTTCTGTGCGGTCAGCGAGACTCCTGATCGAACGAGGCGTGAAAAACGTGCTTCTTTCACGAGTTACTTTTTGCAGGCGTACATAAAGATCAATGAGACGCGAACGAAATGAACATTGAGGCAATACTCGAAAATTTCTTTGGCAAAAAGAGAAGTTAAAACAGTCGAGCAATAAATTTATCGTAAAAGTTTTACTAGACGTATTTACGCATTTACGTATTACTTCGTAAATTTATGTTGCAAAATTCTGTAAAACTAATCATATATTTTTCACGCTAAATTTCCGATTAATGTATTTTACCAATGGGATCGTATATATGTATGTCGCATCTTTATATACATATTATACATAATTGTTAATTCTCGGTGTGTTGTATTAATTTACATCAACGTTTCGATATTTTATATATAATGTAATGTATAATATTGCGAGACTTCCTGGTTCGGAACATGCAATATTAATTAAAACAATTGAATATGCAATTATCATTCTGCATAAAATTTTGTTTCGTGTTATTGAGTTCTGCTTGCTTTGTTACGAACAACAGCATTAAACGGCACGATTAGGTGGTGGAATTATTTGCGCAACGCGGCATTAATGTTATTAGCCTCTTCTGTAAGGAAAATTGGTAATAGGAAGAAAAGGAAAGGACGATTGCGCGTGGAAAGTCCGCGATGGAGTATATACGCGATCAGGTCATCGGCTTCTCACCTTCCGCGCCAGACACTTATACGCGGCTTCTGAATAATGCACGAACACCGGTATCCGCGAACAACCGGCGCGGTAATTACCGTCGTTCCATTGAAAAGAAGTTGGCTTGATCATAATTTCGCCATTAGCTGTTGGCGCGACGGCGGGAGTGGAGCGTCGTTTCCCCAGTCTCTCTTCTTCCCTCCGGCCAAGAGGGGGATGAAGACAGAAAAGGAAAAAGGGGGAGGAAGAGGGGGTCGAGTAATTCGCACGGGTACCGCTTGCAGATATTGCATTTTTATAAGGCGCACGCTCGCTTTTCTCCTCTCGTGCTCCCCATCTCCGTCCTGAATCTTCCCCTTTTTTCTTCTCTTCTCGCTCCTTCGATCCGACGACAGTGGCCAAAGTAGCAGCTAACGACGACGACTTTATCGCGAAAAATAGAGTCACGGAAGCCGAACACCAGCCACGTTCCATCCGTCAGAGGTAAAAGGCAACGGTTCCTGGAATGCGCAGCGTTTTCTCCGGCCACGCTCGAACGGCTCTTCCGACGAGGTTAACAGCAAAGCGCCACTGCCTGGGACACGAGCGCGCTTCGTGCGCGCGTACGTTCGGAAAACGTTTGAAAAATATCCGATACCTGGGCGAATATCGTCGGAAATTGAGTTCATTCGAAATTGATTTTATCGAATCGCGCCGACTAACGTCGCCTGGTGAAATATTTCGTGCGGAAAAATCTACGCCCGCTTCTGGGGCATTGTGACTTTATATGACCCTCGATATTATTATTTGAGGAGACGTGTTTGACTTTGCGTTAAACCGTTGTCGTCATTAGCAGACATCGGATCTGATTAGACGCTATTTGCGACCGGTGGTGGAATCATGCGCGACGCGTACTGATTGCGCGATGTTTGCTTAACTGTCGGAACGCCCATCTACGAGGGGGAATGTATATCATTCGCAATAACGAGCGAACTATACGTTGGCACTTTGAAAGACAGTGCAGTTCCTCGTAAGAGGGAACGAAGGGGCAGCGAGATCTCCGAGAGATCTACTTAATCTCTATCTTAAATTTACTCGCCCGATACAAGTTTCCGTGCATTTCTACGTGCGCTTTAACGCGCAAATGAAGCTCTTTCCACGCTTACGAGTCCAATTACGAGTACTTTCCTCCTGCTGCGCGAGCGTAGCATCCGCCTCGTTTAAAATTACAGTATCTCTCGAGAGCGAACATAATTAGCAATCAGCGCTTGTTTTGATTTTCAGCTGCGTTCGCGTTTGCTCGCGTAATGCAGAGAGACTTTGCGGAAATTCGTGTAAACATTAACACTTGTACAACATGCAGAGTCTAATGTAATAAGAATTTTACCGACGATTATCGATTTTGTATTTTGTTGGATATATTAGATTATTTGCACTTACGAAACGGAAGCTTCTCTTGTTTTCGGCACAAATTAAACTTGAGTGTTCCCGAGATCCCATTATTCGCACGCGCGAAAGACGCTCTTCATCATTTGGTCTTAATTGCTACTATTGATTATGATTATTATAGTTATTATTTGAGAAGAGAGATGTAATACAACACTCGTCGCTTTAACAGCTTAAAGCCGTGGTACTTATTTCCCCGCATACAACTAAGTTGATTATGAACTTGTGTAGTTCTTGATTATCATAATTAATTCACTTACAACGCAGAATGGTGGTTCCTATGTAGCGGAGTAATAAAGCCTCGATTTAGCAAAGAGCAAGAACCTTAGTTGTGCTGAAGTTGCTGGTTTTGCACAATTATCAATATAGTTCTAGGTGGAAAACTTATAATTATATTAATACTTAACGCACAAAAAAAATAATTGATCGTTAAAAATTTACTATGGGACAAAACACTTGGTAAACAAGAATTTATTTTCTAAATCTATTTCTATTTCAGAGTGACAGAAAACAAATTCCATTTTTATCTCGGTTGTTCTTAATAACACGCTGTACATGTGCACGTTATTGGTAATTAAAATTCGCCCGGTAATCATAACTCGTGAAATCTCTGGTAACGCTCATTAAGACGAATCTTTAATTTCTTTCGCGGTCTGCGAGATAAAACAGAAAGGGAGCTCATTTTGCATCTGCGGGCTCAATTACGACTTCTCCGTTCTAGTGTCGCGCGAAATAAGAGAAGACTGGGATAATTGGACATCTACAAAGCCCGATGCATCTTGCGCATTTTTAATTAAGCTCACCGTCGTCGGTCGCGTAAGCGCAGCGATGATGACATGTTACGTAAACTGTGCGCTGAATAAAACAAACGTCGTTGGGGAAGGATACGTCTAACGAGAAAGGATGAAAAGATTACTAATATAATTGGTACTCTTGATAACGATGTTATGTATGACATTGTTGCAGAAAATAATCGTTTTTTCAGAATATCATGTTACTAAAATATTTGAATATTTCGCTGACAGAGAGTAGTAGCTTTTTCAAGCACAAATTGCGTTTACACTCCATTCATTTGATTTAAAACTGCTCAAAATTGGAAAACGGCATTTAGAATCTATTTGAACGACGATTCACGACAGTCACTTCCGTTGTGAATTCAGTGACTGAATTTATTTGTGTGTGTATACATACACACACACACACACACACACACACGCGCATACTCTTGATATTTTTTTTATTAAACGTAATTTCACCCGTGAATAAAATCAATGCATTCATGTAAATCCGTCGCGACGAGAAAATCACGTTCGCGCAATCGATATCGCACAGCGTGTTCTGCTTTTAACTTATCGCTGTTTAGCATTCTCTGATTTTTGCGGCCGAAACAAGTCACAGAAAGAAGGAAAGAGAGAGAGAGAGAGAGAGAGAGATTCAAAATGCAGTATTCGTTCATGATTAATCCGTCGCCAGCATTACGTGACATTCGCGAAAGTTTTATTGAAATTCCTTTTTCCCGGACAAAATTGAATTTTGCACGCGCAAGGCCACGGCGAGAGGAATATAGTATTAGCTGTCGATTAGATCTCCTATCATTTATTAATTAGTCTACCTCGCGATTTGCCGTCTTAACGGACTGATCCTCGTTCTCCGGCTCGGTTTGTCCAGACGGCGGCCCTCGTTGAAAAAACGTAACGGAAAGAAAAACGGAATCGAAATCGAGAGAAAAAGTGAGAATTAAAATGGTGCGGCGCGCGAGATGGATAACGAGTCGGGGAACGGGACGTAGTTCTTGTTCGAGGGACGATCCTTCCACCTCGTTATCCTTTCTCGAAGTCCCACGGACATCTTCAAGACGAGGAGCTTGATTTATTTTGCTCTTATCTCCTCCGTCTCCTCTTCGCCCATTGGATTCTAGAGAATCACTGAGAAGAGATTATCGTCAAGTTGAACGTACAAATCGAAACTTTTAATTTTTAATCTTCTTTTTTTCTTATAAATCGGCGCCTTCTTCGCGCGACTTTTGTTATTCGCGGAAACGTGGACGGACATCTTCCAAATCTGTTCGAGCGGAGATCTGAGAAAAATGAAAATCAGAAGATAAACGATGCCAAGAACTTTGACCCGAAATAGCGATTAACTTCGCGATAATCTCTTTTACAGCTGGTGTCGCTAAATAACAAAGTTTGCGCTTCTCTTGAAGCGCTCGAGCGCCGCCGGGCGATATTTTGTAATATATTGTCGATTATCCAATATATATGCTAATAAACGTTAAGTCATCATGACATAATTAATAAGAATTGAAGTGAAATCTTAATATCTTAATATTTCGAATCTGAATATAACTTTGTAAGAACGAACATACAAACGTTGTATACACAATTTTCAAATAATAACGCTGAAAAGGTTAACCGCGCTCGGATTGTAACATCGTAGCTCATAAGATTGGAAAACCATTTTGGAAATCGTTCGAAAGCACTATTCCGATAAGATACGATGATCCATTATCCGAGTCCCATTTCGCGGGGCGCCGGTTCATATTGATTTTCATGTATTTTCGCGCGGCGAACTATCGTCACACCTCGTCGTTACCACGTCTTATCGTTCCGAGTTTGCTTCGTTCGGAGTGGCGAAATAGGATTTGGATTTTAATGCGTTTCCCACTAGGGGTACATCCGACGAATCGACAGTCACAAATTCGATGCAGCATTGCCGCCGCGGTGCAGCAAGAGAATTTCTCTTCCAATAAAATCGCTTGTAAAATATTTATACAACTCGTGTTTACGTTGCGACCAGAAATTTCCCCAGCGCAACATGTCGATTGACGTCGTATGATGATTATATCAGTGTCCCTTGCAGCACAATACATATCACTGCGAATATCATTGCTCGTGACATAAATCTATACCTGCGCGCATTTCATATTTTGCTGTACAAATTTATTACGCGATTGTAAAATACACTTAACATTATCTATTCAGAAAGCTCTCTTTGTAAGCTCTTTTTATTAAATAATGTGTTTCAAAAGAAATTTCTTTGTAACTTCACTCTCTCTCTTTCTCTCTCTCTTTTCGGAGAGATAGGCTGGATGTGTAAAAATGATGCAAAAATTGTGAAATATGTGCGTGATAAATGATAAATTTCTTGTGAAATTTTTATCTGGAAAAGTTATCACGCAAGATACGTCAAAGTGAGAAAAAAAGAACGTCTGATCAGTGGTTGGAAAAAGATGTGACAGTCTTGGAAGACTTTTCTTGTAATCTTCCCTTCTTTTTCGCCAACAAAAAGGCAACGAAATCCTCATCGATTCTGGTTATCAGGATCTCTTTTCTGGATACGCGCTAAATATCGGGTCCCGAACATTATATCCAAGTACCGATCACTTTTCACAGACATTGTTCTCTTATTAGAAAACCTCTAGTCAGCGCCAATTCGCCGTTTTCTCTCAGACAATACGGCGCCATCGATCGAGGCAAACAAATAGTTAAGTAGAATAGCTCGCTTTCTCTTCAGTTAGAAGAAATTAGATACTATACGCAAAAGGCAAAATCCATTGAGAAATAACCATAAACGTTTTGCTACGAAAACTACCGTTGGTAACTATATCGATAACTTAAAAAGCAAAGAGACATGTTATGTTTTCTCGGTACTTTATTAAAGACGGAAGCCAATCACGCTAATAGAATGAGTCACATCGAGCGTATTCGAGTGTCTCTTATCAGCTACGGCTCCCAGGCTCCCAACGACGCGACATGACGCCGACGACGCCAGTCGTCCTCGCGTGTTTTCTATCGGCTAGGCGATACACGTACGTTGCCACGGAAACGACAGTTGCCTCTAAAGTTTTTCACCGTGACGAGAGATTTTTCGCGAGGATAAGTGAAAGACGCTATATCGCACCAAGTGCTGCTAGGGCTTCCTAACAACTTGGCCGATGTTATCACGCATACTCTCCTCTCTTCCTGTTTCTCGTCCTCTTTCTTTCTCTCTTTCCGTCCAACTTGTACGTTCGTCGCGCGCGAGTCGACGTTTGCACGCAGTCGTGAGTGGTGCGCACACTATTGCGGAAAACTTAGACACGACACACACATACACGCATACATAATCGCACGTATATGCTCGAGCTAGTTTCGCAACACACACGATTGCGCTTTTACCCAGAGTGGCTTCCGGTTTCATGGGAATACAGCCGATAGAGCGCGGTGTCGGGTCTCCGGGGATGTTCGTCGGGCAAATTTCCCTCCAAGATAAACTGCTCTGCTACCCGCCAGGTAAAGCCGGCGTGTTTCTTAGAAAAATTTCCCGGGTATCCAGATAACCCAGACTTTTCAGTGCGCGCGCTTCAACTGACCTTCCCCTCTCTTATACCTTTTGCTACGTGCGTTATCGTTAGCTCGGGCGAGAACTGCACGCGGGTGGTCGAAGCAGCAGACGCGGGTTAGATTGAGTTTCGAGATGATCGGCCACTTTCTGCAGGAGCAAATTTCCATTTTGCTGGCCCCGCGGGACTCCATGTGTTGCCCAACGGCTTGCTTTTTCGGCGCTCTCGCTCTCTCATGGGAAATCGCGCAAGAAATTGCGTGGCGAGACGAAATAAAAATGCCGCGCGCTGCTGCTGCCGACCGGACTTCGAAAATCGAACGAACGCGATCGCGCGACATTCACTCGCTCTCAATTTATTTGAAAAGAAAACTATATAATAGTTTATTATATTTTTTAAAACCTATGTCTATATTTTGCAAAAACAAATAATATATTTTTTTGTCAAAATAATTAGAAAAACGAACAATGATTATATCATTTATAAAATTCTCTCCTTATTTAACTCAACTTAAAAATTCTCGTTGAAATAATTTTAAGTTTTTCATGAAAAAAAATCATATAAAAACAAATTGTCAGTCAACTAGAAAGAAAAAATTCGACCAAGAAGAAAAGCTGATAAGAAAGAAAAAGTTTGAGTAGGAGTCGTTCAGATACGAATCGATCGTTGTCTCTCGAGCTGGCGGCTGTCGCGTCAGCCCACACGCTGACTGTGACTACTGGCGACTCGAGCTTTGGTATAATTACACGGTTCGCGTTTTACTGGTATTTTTTACGAGCGCGTATCCGCGTTACTGCAGAACCGGATTGTTACGAATCCAATTTTTTTTTTTCAGTTTTGTACATTTTTAAAATTAATTTTTTATTGCCTGTTCGTCGTTGAACGAAAATGTTTCGTATTTCTGTTCGTATTTTCTTCGATGTTTAAAAATTCTGGTATTTTACGAAAGTGTGTGTTTTAATCATAAATTCACTGCCGATGCATGCATTACATGCATACGAAGACGATTTCAATAAATAACTGAATAATAATATACATCTAGCAATCGGTTTTCTGACACAAAATTTTTTCTCGAACAAAACAGTTGTATACATTTATTAATTGCAAATATGCGGTACCAAATAATTTTTTTTGTTTGTTTTATTCAATCAATCCGTACAATTTGTTAATGAATTATTTAATTAAACGAGCTTAGGAATAATCCGCGTAACTAATTAAATTATAAGAGTCGTCTCTGTGCAAATAGAAACATTTTATTACATATATAATATTATTTATTTTAAAAAACTTAAATGAAAACCGATGACAACCAATTACAGAGAGCAGATAAAATTGCTTCAATTTTCGATGAGCAATAATACTCTGTTTGCCGCATGCGTCTATTACTGATTGTACACATCGTGTATTAATTAATAATAATTACGCGTATTAATTTAGCTTGTCGTTCATTTTATTTCGACCCGAGTCATATCCAGCACGCGAAAATAAAGATAAAATATCCTCGCCGAGCTAAATCTCGATTTGCGAAGCGGTGAAATTCGTCGCAGCCACCTCGACATTGCGCAAATCGCGTCGGGATTTCGGTGTGAATATCTCAGAATGCGAGAGGCGTCTTATAAACTATGTTCGCGACGCCTTCCAAGCGTTTCTCGTAAACTCTCGGGCGACGCATCTGAAACAATCTCGAGTCGCGACGTGACGTCGCGATATATTTGGATTATGGATATTAAGGATGTAGAACTAATAACGCGCGGTGGTGACTGTACAGTCTGAGATAAACATACGGGACGCGATTTTTCTAACCGAGACAGAGCTCGACCTCGAGGACTATCGGCAAGACCATCCGAGCGCAGCGGCTCGTAAATTTCGTCGAATCGGGAGGAAGAAAAATCGCCTGCCGTCGAAAACCTTGGTGGAACTGGGGATTGGCGAGGGCTGTAGGATTGAAAGATGGCCGAGGGCTACGAAGTTGAGCGAGGATAAGTAGGGGATAAAGTCACAGTTAGTCGTAACCACGTAAGGTCAGTCAGACAGTTTCGCGGCCCTTCTTTTTTTTTTGTTTTTTACTCTTATGTACGCTCTCGACCGACTGAAGGAGAACCGTTCTCGCGAGACTTTATCCCTCGATGGAAATATTTTTATCGCGCTTGCACCCCTTTTTCTCTCTTGTGGCAGAACGCTGTTCTGTACATTTTGTTTTATGCTTTATTTGGGGATCCGGCCCCGAACTTCGGTGCGGAATATCTGCCGGTTGTAACAAAGATAAGGCACAGGAAACAAACAAAGTGGCCATTCGAACGCCGTGAAACTTTTAGTGCCGCCTCGCAGCAGAATTACACCGTCGTAACCTTAGATTTATCAAGCGACAAGTTTATAAACTAGCGGAAAAACACGGCCTTCCTCCGTGAAACAGGTGCAACACAGATAAACGGTTCTTGAAGTTATACGGCATTCGATGAAGTTTTCCACTTGTATCATTGAAAAATAAAGGTCGCCCGATTATACGTAAGATTAAAATTCACAATGTATAAATATATCACATCGATTGATTATTAATTATTGCAATTTTCGTGAGTGCTCTTTTAGTCTCAATCATGCAATTATTAAACAAAAGACAAATAGAAAAAAAATTCGTTTACTCAATTTTCATATATGCGAAGTATTAACGTAACCGCCTAGTGATCTCACGTTAACGTGTTGCGCAAGATCAAACTCTATATATTTTGACGCTTGAAGCGGAAACGCCCTTGCGTTATGAATTCACTCACTTCTCGAGACAAACTTGCAACAACGCGCTTAAACACTGCATACAAAAATATGCGATCGTTCAGATATTCCAAACACTCAGAGATCATTTTTGTGCGAGCTTGTTCACACAACAAAAAGTATTTTGGCTGTTCAAAAAAATATATTCTCGATTTAAAAGGACTTAAATCACACAATAAACAAAACCCCTGTTTAAGTTAAATTGCTTGAAAATGTCCGGCGCGTTAGGTCGGAAATCGAACCGAGTTCAAAAGGGAAAAAAAAAAAAAAAAAAAAAAAAATTGTCGCGACCGGTTACGGGGGAAAGGACACGAGAGACCGTTAGTCGCTTTTTGTCCGGTCGGTGTGCATCATCGGTCGTGCGTATGTGCAACTCGTCGCTATCGCCGTCGCGCAACTAGTGCAATCGTGTCGGCACGAACGACGACAATGTGTGCGGACAAAGGACAGGATCCACCGCGGCGACACGTGAAACGCCGCGTGCGCTTTATACGCCCCTCAATATGCCGAAAACCGATATCAACGCTCCTTGAGAGCGTTGAGATACACATGGGGGAAAAAGATGAAGTTTGAGGCGAAAGGAAGAAAACAGGAACGGAAGTTCAAAACCCAGCTCTGAATTCGCAGATAATTGAAAATGTACCGATCAGTGCATATCGTATTGTAAGGGATTTGGTCGAGGATGGAGCAGAAAACGAATGGAACTACACGACCGTGAAGTGATAGCACAACCAAAATTATTGTTGTATAACTTGAACTCTTTGCTGTACAATGTTACAAATCGGCCAGGTCGACCGGCTGTTTGCAAGCAACTGTCCATATTCGCTATTCGCCGGCACAAGCAAAATAACAGTCAGGCAATTTCGGCAACTCCGAAAGCTTGCGGTGTTTATCCGCCGCTTGTCACGTTAAGAAAGCGTATTACATATTTGCGCGCGTATACAGCCGTTATTTCTTTAAATTTTTAGAATATTCCTTACAGTATCAATCATGCTTGTTCCTGAAACTAATCGTGTCAGTGTGCTCTGTTATTTTTAGCCTTCAAGACACAAATTACACGTGCATTTCTTTGGTGATTCTATATTAACTGTTGATTAAGGTTTTTATTGACACGTTTCTAAAAAACTATAATTACCGTACTTTTCTGCATATTGCAGAAAGAAAAAATAGATATTTTTCGGGTAGAGAATTTTTCTATACCTTTTTGTGCTTTTTTCGATAGAAACATCTGCTTATTATTTTCTCATGTAAGTTAGAAGCATAAGTAAAACTATTGAAATAGAAAAACGAGCAAAATCGAACGTTTTCTGTACGACGAAGTAATTAAATACTACAAGAAGATTCATGATTTTTGCGCGTGCGCGCGCAACGTTTTAATGAAACAACGGAGGAAACCGAGGAAGAGTTGCCGCGAATAGAATAGCGGCCAGTTGACTGCCAGCAGTACGGGATTGCAAAAGTTGGGCAAGCGAGGGTAAATAAGCGATGTAATGTAAAGTTCTCGCTCGCGTTGCACGCGCGCGCCGCAAAATAAAACTGAAATGAAAAACGGCGCTGGTATGAAGAGAGAAGAGCGTGTTATTTCTCGCCTGTATGCGCCGCGCAGCCGCGCACACTTCACCAGCAAATCAGCGAAACACCAAGAAAGTCGTCGTGCGGAATCGAAAATTTACTGCCCTGTCTCAAGCACAAACGCGAGCAAAAGTTTGACAAAGCCAATCGGTCCCCGATGGACTTTCGCACGACGCGAGAGCTGTGCAATATCGAGGTAAAATCGTAAACCGCGCGAAATATCAAATTGTGGACGAGTATTGAGAAGAACGGGAAGAATGAACATAAGCAAAAAAAAAAAAAAAAATAATAATAATAATAATAAATAGGAAGGACGGATAAATATAAAAGTGCAATTGCCGCTTGCGAGAGCGCGAACGGCGGTGTATACGGAGAGCATAAGTAAATATAATTAACAGAATAAATAGAGCGGGCAAATAGCAAATGACGCTGGCGTTCAGCGAGCAGCGAGAAAAGCACCGCAATAAATGGAAACGGAAACAAGATAGCGGAGGAAACGTGTCGCGCGCATACGCATACCACTTAACGACGCCGAAAAAAAAACGGTATAATATATTCAGAGCGGGAGAGGAAAAGAGAGAAAAAGAGAGAAAGCGTTTCTCTTTTTATTGCCGAAAAATATGACGCGTGTTTCTAACTTTAGGCTATACACGTCGTTTAATGTAAACTGAAAAATAAGCTTCGTCGAACAACGAAGCCGACGATAACGCCTGTTTACGAAAGCTTCATGGCTATAATAAATGGACGAATAAATTTACGTAAGCCGCCCGGCGAAAATTAGATGACATAAAACAGCGACAGAATATAAACGACAGGAGCTAACATATACGACATTGTTTTCGTTCGCGCGCGCTTGCACCATTAGCGAGAAAAATCAAAATTACAAAGTGACATGTATCTATACTCAATATCGACTATATATATGTTCACTTGTGTGTTTGAAGGCACAAGAAGGCCTTGTTCTTGCCAATCTCGAAGTAAAAACTCGAACGTTGTGTTAACCCTAATTAGTTCGAGACTTATACTTGCTCGCGTAATTAGCAAGGAAAAATATCCCCACTCTCTTTTTAGTTGCACATTAAATCGAGCGTTGTTCATGGTTAGCGAACGCGCGATCGTGCTTGAATAATTCGCGAAAATTATCGGAAAAGTAAGAAACTCTCAGAGGGCCGGCATGTTCATGGAGAAAGGCGCGGCATGTGCAAGCTCCGCTCGTTCTCCGACATAGCTGGGAGAAATACTTTCGGACGTTCCCGGGGTCCAGGGATGAGGTCGTGTCAGCAAAGTTTGACTTTGCCGCGCACCGCTCTTGCCACGCCGACCATTTATATTCGGCGCGAGTATTATCGATTACACGATCGACTTGATAAATGTAAAGCAGCGGCGCGGAATGATGTCGGTAATTAAAATTGGCAGTTTGCGAAGTTAGCAAAATCCTTGCGAGGAAGAGGATGAGGCGGGACGGGCAAGATGCGTATATACACTATGGTGTTGGATTGTATCGGCGCAGTCTCGCGTCCGGGGCATAATGGTCTAATTATGGTTTGATAAACAGCTTTGGTGCATTTTGCCGCGATGTTATGTAAATGAGCTTCCCCAAGCGGTTGAACGCCAAAGTGCCGCTTAGCGAAACGCAACATCGCGGTACGAGATACTCTGAAACAGAAAGAGAGAGAGAGAGAGAGAGAGAGAGAGAGAGAGAGTTCTGAGACCATATCTTTAAGATAAATGTAAAAGAAATTTATTTTATCGTAATCACTTACACGTCCGCAAGCTGTGTCTTTTGTCAAAACAGATTAAATAATATCAATCAATCGCGAGAGAAAACACTGAGATAACGCTTTGCTCTTCTGCGGTTAACAGCCGCCAAATATCTCGTGCGAAACACGCTGTCGGATGCTAACGTATGCGAACTCGTCGACTTTCATGAAAGCGGGGAGAGAGGAGCTAACCCTTCGAGTTATTTTATCGTGTATCACGTTTATATGGAAATAAGGGTGTAACCTCGCGAAGATAAAGGTGTACGATAAAGCGCACGTGAATATTAAATGAGAGGTAGCCGAGTCCAACACAGATATGCGTGTTACGGTTCGGTTATATTTAGCAACTGGAGATATAAAAATGTTATTAGCAAAACGAGAAGTATCGACACGATGTATTTGCACTAATCGATTGAAAAAATAAGCAATTTATGTCAAAGTTATCTCGCAATTTATTTAATGGATGATAATTAATTTTTTTAGTTATCTGAAACAATAATAATGTTATTAACCTAATAATAAATATTTCAATAAATGTTAATGCTATATACTTCAACACAAAGTGTTGCAATGGTGTGTGTGTAATAATGATACTATATTTGTATCTCGCAATATTACGCGTCGACAAAATGTATACTCGATTAAAACGCGCGATTATTCAACTTTGCGTGAAACAATATATTTATTGGCTGTTAATAAGCAATGATCAATATTTATACGGATGTACGTTGTTACGCCGCGTTCAATTATATTATCAACCATAATTCGACTAATTGCATTAGCAGATTACGTGTTTACATGTATTCTTGAAACAACTTGCATCTTTAGATACACATTTATGAATTTTATATGTAAACATCGAGTACACATATAAATACAAAATGCATTCATTATCGGCTGCTCTTCTGTGTACGGTCTGAAACTTGCATTGAAAAACATTTAAAAAATTTTAATCTCCAAGTCAACACTAATTATTGAGGATATTTTGTATAAATATGCATAAAGAGATCATGCGGCAGAAATAAAAAAACAATTACCAATTCACCGCAATTTGCAATGCACTGAGACTGGACTTATATTCGCACCGTCATTTCCTGCCTTAACGCTTACATGTACCACTTTCAGTAGTCGGCGTTCGTGCTTTTACATGAAATATTACTGATCGGTATAATGCAAGCGTCTGCTAGAATATTCTAACTAAGAGGATTCACGATGCAGAAGAGGGAGAAGAGAGAAAAAGTCTCGTTATCATTTCATGCGATACATGTTGCCTCGAATCGCTACCTAATCCTATTCCATTGCTGAAATTCTTTAAATTCAAATTACCTACCTATGGCAGATACGAGAAAAGCAGAACCAGAAATTTCGAAACGTTGCACGTTCGATCGATATGATCTTTCGGTAAGTTACTCTTCGGTCTCTTGTCTCTGTTTCTCTCTCTGTCTCTCTCTCTTCCCCTGTCGTTACTCTCGCCCCACTCTCCCAGCAACCTCAACTCGTCTCCCACTCTGGTAAACCCTGTTATCACCGTGCCATGGCGCGTTATCGGAGCGATTGTGCAGGCCGAAAGCCCCTTTCGCGATAGATTACTATAGCTTGCGTACGGTCGTATCTAGCTAACGTCTGGCCGAACTGTGAATCATGGCTTATGGTATAGTAAATCTAATTTTCAAAGCAACGAGTGTAACCTATAGAAATAATGACTGGTAATAATAATTGTCAGTTATGTATGGGTGATGATAAAGAACAGAAGACTTTTTTAATATCCCTTTATATTGTAGCTTTGAATATTACAGGCTAATAATTAAACTAATAATAATAATATGTAAAATGTGTTATATAAAAATTTTTATTTATAGAATTATAATATAACATTAATTTAAGCGTTTTATTTTATATCACGTTATATTATTCGTCCGGTTAGGTGTTTAAAAAAAAATCAGTAATTAGTAGTCTCGAGTTTTCTGTGTAATTATATAAGCGCAAGTGGTTTTTAATTGTGACATATTTTGATTCGCGCAAATTTGCATTACGAGCGCAAGCAAGCGTCTGATTTATATTTTCTCGTATCACTTAAGCATATATACGAGTGTTATCTTACAGTTCGTTCTCTCAATCAGAACTTGACGTACGCTCCACTTGTTTCGCCATTAAATTACATCCGCATTGGAGCTGTGCAATCCTGGATTAGATTGTCAACTGAGAATTATTGTCCTGTCCTAACATGACTGACGCATGGTAACGATTTACGATAATCGACTGTAACGGCTGGGCACGTAGCGGGATTCAACTGATAAACCAATAATAGATCAGGATATTTCGCTGCTGCCGGGACCGACACGTCTGCAGAGACGTATTCACCGACAGTAGAACAGTGTGATAATATGTATCTACAATGCCCGCGTACGCACAGTTCCGTCGAATTTATCGGAGGCAAAAGTACGATAAAAGCCCGGCGAAATTGGTCGATCCTCGTGAGATAACACGACGCACGGCACAAATTTACAGTAAATATATCGAGAAACCGATATGTGCGCGTACAATAATTCATATTTTACACACGTTGATAAAATATATAATAAAAAAATCATGAATTCGATACATATATACCTACATATATAACAGCTAATTTAAAAAATGCAATATTTTGTTATAAATTAATCGTCACATTTCAATGCATATATTCATTGTATATTTAACAGATATTAACTTTTAAAAAAATATATGATTCAACATTGCGAGAATTTTCCCGTAAAATAAGTTACTTTCTCTCGCCTGTGTATTGAAATCCGATTATTAATTAAACATTCTGTAAGCGTACACACATCGAATAATATTTTGCGATGCAGAAAATTTCGAGCTTTCGGAACAAGAGTTCTCGAGGGAAGAACGACGAACGAGGAAACGTGGCGAGGCGAAAAAGACGAGAGAGGGTGTTGCGAATGTGGTTGAAACGAAGGATGAGTTCTCTCTCAGCGTGGGGAACGGGAAGAGTCCATACACGGAGACGAAGAAAGAGAATCTTAGTCGCGGAAAACTCGATGTGTACGAGGGTGTTGCGCGAGAAAACGGTTCGATTGAAATGTCGGATTGGGTGGTGCCGGGAAAGTTTTCAACCAGTTTACCATCTCTCTCTTTCCCTCCTCTCCTCTTACCGTATCGATGCCGTGATCGCGCGTACAGACACACTGTTACACCCGTTGCGAACGGAAAACGCTTTTCCGCCCTCCCTGTTTTCGCCGACGGAACGCACACGTTTCAATCACGTCTCCGAGAATCGCTCGTCGTGACGAAGTAATCTTTATCGCCGGATCATGGAATAATTTTTCAAATCCGTCTTTTCAAAGTTAAGTTTGCGCGCGTACTGCACTTGCTTGTGCGTTATTACGCCGTCGTAAATTTTGAACAAAAGTAAGTACACCACGCTGCTGCATGCGCGGTGGATTGCGACATGCCGCCGCTGAAGTTGGCGGCTGCCAGTCGAGTGCCGGCAACTTTCTAATTTTAAAGCATCACGTCGGATACGTGGTGCGCAATATTGCTCCGACATATATAAATATAGATATATCTTATATAGAGAACGTAATTGTCGGGTGTGTGTATTGCACTTCGATGACGCGACCGAAATTTGGAGAAGCAGAATTGCATGAAATGATGACAAATAGTACAAAATACGACAAATGTTAAAAATTTTTGCAACAGTGCGTGCGAAATTAAAGTAATCAAGATATATTTATCCGCGTTGCGGAGCGGAGAACAACAAATGTCTTTTTATTTTTTCACGCCCAGCGTTACTCGTAGAATTGTGTATTTATGCGGATATTCCGCAAACGGTAGCGGCAATAATCGTAAAGTCACAATCACGCAATTACGAGCAACGGCTTTTTCTCGAACGTAACGTTTTTAGCAGCTCATTTACGCTCGCTCGGAAGCCATTCGCTTCCAACATAATGCAGATTTAGGTAACAGCTGTGAGCATATATACACTGTTACAGAGAATATACGCCGAGCTTTCTCGAGAAGCTGTGGATGCGGCGCGACGTGCGGTAGCATACGCATGAGCTACTTAGGCTCCGGATTGCGTTCGGATCTATTGACAGACCTTAATAATTGTTCTCAATCCGTTAGGATTATCAAATCGCATCTGTCGGAAAAAATACGTTCAGCCTTAAAAAGAACGGAAACACCCCGGCAAAACTCCTGAGCTTTAATGAGGTTCTCGTTTTCATACATAAAATTACTTATTTATAACAAGCTAAGTCTGATGAATATTTTCTCAAGTAATCCAAAGCATACTCGCCTATAAAAACTTGTAAGAATTTTTCTTTGCGGCACCGTTAATGTTAAAAGGAACCGGAGATTGTTGAGCTCTCGTCAAAAGTTCAGCTAATTCCACGCTTGTTATGTGCATCGCTCGATTCCGCAAACCAAGAGGCAGTGTGCGGCTGTTTTTTTTTGTGTCGTTTAAAATTTGTTAGCAAACTTTCTTTTTACTTAACAAAATTATGTAATATATTCTTTAAATTCTGTGATTCAAGAGTACGGCACGCGCAAAAAATGTGCATCTCTTTATTCGGATTTGCTTTCGAGCGTGTTTCCCGATGTTCTCTTTCCACGTTTGATGAAATCCGCGTCGACACACGTCCACGCCTAATCCACGTTGCCCACTTACTTAGGGGGGGTGAATGTTTATGTAAATAAGTACAACGAGCACACAAACCCTCGACGCTCGCAACAGCTCCAAGAATTCCCTCTGTGTTTTCTCCCCACGTACTGATCCATAAACGTCACGTACATGAATCAACGTATAGGTGTGTGACTGTCATACGGCCGTGTCTCCTATCCCTTCTCTACACTCACTCACCAAACACATACACATGACGGCACAGCCACACAAATGGCGTACATACACACGTGCGCTCGGAGCCCAGTGCGAACGTTCCTCTCGGTGACTGCTCCCAATTATCTTCAATAACCACACCGGCAAAATCCACCCAGCATGGCGCGGCTCCGGCAACATTGAGTAATTGTCTCACGTTTTGCTTTCCCTCTCCGCATGCATCCCGCCCTTCGAATCCGGAAATAAATGATTGCTCGATATTGTGAAACCGCACGCGCATTGTTTCTACCGGAACGGGCGGCGAAAAACCGAGGACGACACCGCGACAACCAGCGGAGAGGATCGAAGCGAGGCCGAGAGCGAGAGAAAGAAGATAGAGAGAAGAGGGACAAAAAGAGAGCTGGCGGCAAAACCGCCGAGGTAAAAAGGAAAGACTAGACGCGGAGACGAAGTAAAGGGTGGCTGGCTTCAATAGAGAACCAAACAGAAATTGTCAGAAATTGAGAAAACCACCGCGCCTGAGGCATCAAAATAGGACGCGTTTCTTCCACTGCATTCGCACACAAATACTCACGACGTCTGTTTGCGCGTCCGGTATGTACTCGTGCGCACATGTATATATGCGCGGTTTATTAAATAAAGTTACATGGTATGTGCTCGGTTCGTTTGCCCTTCGCCGAAACGTAGAAACAAAGAATCCGCCAGACGCAAAATGACGTGTTTCAGATATATCTTACACGTTTTCCGGCGAATCGGAATTATTTGATTGTATTATTGCGCACACAGTAAACCGAGTATTTTCCCTTTAATTTATAATAAAAGATGCAAAAACCTTTGGAAAGTTGAGGATAGATGAGTTGCAATTGAATAATCAATTTAATTTCGAAAATTTGTCAATCGTTTGAATTTACTAGAAAAGATAAAATATTGTACGAGAGATTATATCAATGACATGTATCGACTGTCTGGAGCACAATGGGGAACAATTTTCCTCGTTCTCTTATTTGAAAAATATGCGAAATTCGCCGCGAGAGAATATAAACGCCGGATAATCGTCGACGTCGACGAAGGTAAAGCAATCTCTCAGCCACTGGATGGAAAATTCTATAGTGATCTAAGGAAAAAAAGCTCGTTTCTTTAGTGCAAATCTCTTCGCTGTGTTTATACATCAGTATATATTTGAGATATGTATACTCGATGCAAAAGAATTGTAACAAGAATTCTCTCAATATTGTTCTACTCGTAATATTTCGGACAAATTACAACAGACAGTTTACTATTCGTTTATACAGGAAGGAACTTCGTTTTGCGCAATGCTTTGTTAAATAATAACAACTGTAACAACTCGTCGTCGAAAATCAACCAAAAACTCGTGTTTAAAACCGCTGCTGTGGTTATTTACAATATTTCTTCTGAAGAACGTATGCAGCGCCGCTTTAAAAGATAAGTTCCTCAATTTCGGAGAAAATATTTTCCGCGCGAGTGATGAGAACGCGATTGTCGTTGACATTGACAAGTCGAAGTCAAGATTGATGTAGCCGAAGGAACGTGATGACGTACCTACGATTTTCCTGCCTTCGCGATTCTCGACTGCAACGTCGATTTGTGGAAAGCCGTTTATCTCCTCAAACGGGTTACCCGCAACTTTTCGTCGACGTTTATCGACAAATCCCGCGATAAAAGCCGAAGGAACGAGGAAACGCGGCGCGCAGAGAGAAGAGCACGCATCTTTTCGCATTTTTAGCGGTCTCCGTCGATGATGGAAACAGTTTGAAAATTTCTCTCTATTTCTTTGAGATTACATTTTTCCTGCACATTAAATTTCGCTTAGATTTTTTTTCTCCTACAGCTATAAATCAACTTTATAGTCCGTTAGACCGTAAATATGGAACACGCAACTGTTATGAGATCCTTTGACTTTTTTCTCTCCGTCATAAATTAACTATGTCCGAATTCAAAGACTCGCGGACATACGATTGCTAGTGCTCTGGTAAAACTTGTATAAAAACATTTTTTAATCATTATATTTGAGAATATACTGATGAACTCTGTGCATATACATAAAAGTTCTGTTCTGAAGAATAGATTTTTATCTATAGGATAACTTTTTAAAATATACATATTTACGTCAGTTTCTACTTTGTAAATGTTAAAATGGTTAAAAACTTAATCTGATTTTGTGTCTGTGCGTCGATTGTCTTATTGCGTCTGTTAACAGAATTAAATGACGTGGCTTGCATCAGAAAATTGGTTCAAGCGAGTGAATTTTTCAGGTCACAGAGAGAGACGAGGCCCAATTCTGAGGCTTGTGCGCGGATGTAACAACGGGCGTGTGCAAGTTTTAGCACTCGTTGCGATCAGTAATTTTCTTAGCTCAAGTTTTCACGTGCTCCCGGGCTTTTCCCTGAGTAGGTATGCAATCTCCTAGAAAGCAGGCAGCCGCTATTCGCTGAAAATTTCGGTCCTCCCTACGTGCGCTTTTATTAAAATGGGATGCGAGAGCAAGAGATTTCACGTAACGCTACATGCGAAATATGCGTTTACTTGTAAGAGGAATCTTGAGCGTATTATAGCATTGTAATATTGCGCTTTCGCAGCACATGCGACGCGTTTTCCGCGGGAACGAATTTTAACGAGAGACCCGACACTGCGCGTAAATAAATACGAATCCTTTTCATTATGAGAAAGTGCCGCACTTTTCGACGCGTATGTAATTTGAAAAGAAGAGAGAATTAATTGTTTTTTTATTTTTTCGGAGTAATTGCAATCGCATTTGCAATTTGACGATTTTATAATGACAAAGTAATATACATCAATGTTCATTATTTATAACACGCAAAGTATTTATGATTATATAATTATTTGCTGATGAAATACGCGAAACATAATTATATATACGATATTACGATCGTTAATGTTTTTGAATTATTAACATTGATCGCGCAATATCAGTTATTATGCAATTTCTATGCCGCAATACCTGTGAGTATAATTTTATTATTGACGCTCAAACACATCAAAGTATTTTATGTTACGCGTAGTATATTTCTTTCACGTCGTTTGTTTTTTAACTTTATCGGAAAAATCTCTCGAAGTTACAAAACTCTCTTTCTCTCTTGAAGCCTGTATCTTCATTATCGAGATAAGTTTCTGTTTAAAAAATTTAACGCAAATTGGAGGCGTGAGTTTTTTTCCACTTTAATGGTTCCTCGTTATTTTCCACATCTCTTCTGCGCTCGCGCCGCGTGCATTGTACGCCGAAGATCTCTCCCTCTGTAATCGGCGTCTTCGGTCTTTGAGTGAGTGAAGGGGAGGAGAAGCACGGGAAGAGGAACTACTAAAGGAAAAGAAGAAACGCCAAACGGAGTACCGGATTACTCAATTGTCGAATTCGATTGGCCGCGCTGATTGAATCGTTGAGAATCGTCGCTCCCTTGGGAACCCGAAAAGCCGCGAAAAGAACCCGTTCGGCACCCTTTAGTAACAAATAAAATATAACGAATCCACGAAATAAAGCCACCTATCTCAAAACACCACGTCTTATCACAAAATTCTCTTTGGCAAGTACATTTTGTATTGATTGACACAAAAAAATTAACGGATTAATAGATATTAACAATTGTCACAAATACATAAAAACTAATTGCACTAATATATCTACAGAACGTTCTTTTTTTTATTACTTATGAATATTGCGAAGATAAAATGAAAAATATCTAGGAAGTTTTGTAGGAAATTAAGAAAAAGAAACGTGACGATATTCATAATTTATGAAAACATGTGTAAAGCTTTTTTTAGATATTTGTATATCGAGGCCGTCCCATCGGCTTTAACAATACTTTGTCCCAGTTTTGCGTTTCCATTAACTTCTTGCGAAAAACGCCCGAATGCAAGACAAATACCTTCTCTGCGAAGAAATCCGGCCGTCAAATATTCCAGTCATCGCATGGGAAAGGATGATAATCCGACACGGCGCCCTGCAGTTCCTCACATAAGGAGAAATTTTCGAGCGTTTTCCGCGCGGAAGACCAAATATCCCCCGCACGCTTTTCGTCGAATTCTGCAAAAGACGCTTTTTCCTTCACCCCTCGTTGTTGACGTTCTCAACCGACGAGTCGCCGGAAATTCGTTGCTTGACGTTTTATCGAACAACGAGACTTTATTGTGGCGAACGCGGAAGTACGAAGCGCGAAGGAATGAAATCCCACTGTCCGTCGGCGGGGCATCGTCGTGAAAAAGGAAACTTCCCCATAAGAGATAAAACATCTCGCGCGATTTTCGCGCTTTTTGTCCGAGCGAAAGGAAAGGAAGACTTCCAAAGTTCGCGCCATTGTCTAAAACGTTTAATCTGATACGACGCGGGCGAGCGGCGTTTTTGCGCGACGCGTTCACCCGCCATTGTCTAAACACAGATCAATTTGGTGTGGCAAAAAGCAACGAGAAATTACGTTCGCTTCCACGCCAATGGTAAGCGATCCCGTTGATTATCCCTATTAAACAATTTTGCCGCGCGTAACACGCGTTGATCCGGCATTTCGCTGTTTATGTTTTCCCAGTAAATGGTAATATTGATATTTTGATGATGTTTTATAGGCAAACACGCGCGGCGCTTTCGTGTGATTATTTGTAAGAGAATATATACACGTATTGCAAACCAAAAGTCACTTTTTCAACTGTTTGTCTTGTCGCTCAAGCTTAGCAAGCTTACCTTCTCAAATACGAATAATAAAATGCGATAACGGTACGAATTTAATCTATTAGATGAATACCATCGTTTATATCTCGATACATACGTTCACACACAGAGAGAATATTTTTCTATTTGAATACCGGAACATTTTTCTATTTGAATATTGGATTGTATATTATGTGATATCAAAAAATTTGTGTTTAATCTCGTTCACATCTCTGATATATGTGTTTAATCTCGTTCACATCTCGCGCATAGCAGGACGGGACGCAAGTACGTAAAACATTTCAAGCCTCAAAACGAGCATTCGCGCACCTCCGACTTCGGTCGAAGGTATGCGGTCGATGAGGCGAACGCGCGCAGTAGATATAACCCGGAAGGAAACGAGAAAATCTACTGGAACTCCGGATTAGAATAACGTATAGTGTTGTAATTGAAGGCGAAAGCCACTTATACAAATTTTTTACGAAAAGTCGAGGAGCACGTTGAATAATTTGTAAAACGAAGAAAGGGAATATCGTTCTCGACGTTTCCTGTGAAAAGGGTTCCCGCCTAATGAGCCGTGGATACAAAGGACCCCATTTCAACCGGTGAGCTCATTCGCGGAAATTTTTTAAGGAAGCCGCATAAAGTGGGATACAGGAGGCATTACCTGTGTCTACCATCGTGAACTTTCGATGGTGAAGGGTCTCGGCTTAATGATCCACGGGTAAGAATATCGAAGAGAGGGAGAAGAGGCGCGTTCGATATCGCAGCGACGTAAATTATCCGTGAGAGATCAATGGAAGTGTAAATTTCGGGCGGCCAATTGAATTTTTGTGTACCCGGCTGCCATGAAATTCAAAGCAGTGAGCCGCGCGCGGATCTCTGTTCGAGAAGTTTGCGGGTAAGTGCGACTTGTCTTCCAAGTTCGCCGTGAAAGTAACTCGTTTCATCGACTCCAATTACAAAGTTGCTTAATGCGATTGGCGCAAACAGCGCAATTCCCGACGGGACGTCCCGAGCTCTTTGCAATTTACATTCGCTTGTCTCGCGGATAAGTGCGCGGGAAAAGAGAGATCGCTTTTACGTTCAAAATGTGTCGCGTAATGTACTTGTCGCGTAATTTCCTCTTTTCAGAGAAAATAACGCAATGACGATATTATTTCTGTACCTAATTTTAAAATTAATGTACAACAATATAAACATTTTTTTCCTAATGTAAAACACGTACTTACACATAACGATGTTTGTTTTGCTATAAAGAAAATACAGTATATTTGGCGCTAGAAAATATATATGCTTTGATCGTTAAAGCGTCAAAATTACGCAAAAAAGATCTCAGAGAATTATACACTTTGCCGGCATGATATATTAAAAAGGTTTCTACGGTCTTAAAGTCAAAAGTTCTCGAGAGAAAGCCATTTAAATAGGTCAAGTCATTAAATAAAAGCTCTCTCTCTCCGACGACCGACGAAATTGCGAACCGTGGTTATACATCATTAAATCCGAATAGAAGCAAGACTGAGTAATCTGTTTCGCGCGCGGAATTGTCCGTAAAGATATTTCTAGTTTATAGTAAAAATTTTAAATAATCATCAAAAAGATAGCAATCGTTAAAAAGTTATAGTTGCGGAGATTTAATGATTTGATATAATCTAAAAAATGGTCAATTAGTAATAATGTACAATACAGGGACTTGCAGTTTCGCTGTATACACCGTTTCATTATCTTTGCACGGATAGCATGCTGATCATTTCGGCGTTTACTCTCTTTTACGAAAGAGAACACGACACAACCATGTGTATCTCTTGGACGAAAGCCAAGACAATATAGCATAATTACGCCGAATTAAACTTGCGTTAAAGTCTGCGCGCTGTAATCGAAATTTATGGTAGATAGAGATTAAGCGAACTCGCAAATGTCAGTTGTATAAGATTCAAAAGTAACACACACGCACATAAAAAATTTATTAAAAATGTATTACGTATTCGATACATTTCTTGCTACGATATTCCGTAATATGTCATGAGAGATGATTCAGGATACACATCTCGATATCAGAAGTTCGCTCCACAAACATTTTGTAAGGTTGATTTCAAGGAAAAACGTGACTTTCGTCGACACATGCGGCAAAGCTGAAATACTTGATGATCAAAGGACTAGCCAATCGCAGAAACATCCGCCGAAGCAGCAGTGTATTGGCTGCCGTTTGCTCACGAACAAATCGCGCGGCTTTGCTCTCGTTTACCAAAGACTAAACGATCGACTGATCATTCTCTTTGCTCGAAATACCCGGAGAGAAACTTGAAATATATGTATGTATCCAATTCCATACTTTTGTCTGTGTAGACACATTTGACAGAAAAAAAATTATTATACGAGCGGTAAATAGAATTTATTCGCTATTGACTTCGCGTCTCGGGAGAAGCAGATAAATTTAAATGGTTAAACTTCTCTATTAGAAAACGAGAAAGTAAAATGAAGAAAAGAGAAAAGCAAGATTGTTCTGTCGACGTGTAAAACGAGCAAAGATTAAATGGCAATAATTAATCCGTTTGAACGACTGTCTATCGCGTTGCAATTTGTTCCGAAAGTTTTCTCGGATATCAAGAAGTTTATTAACGCTTATTTTATCAACAAGCACACTGAAACGAAGCAATTTCTTCGCGATCTGTAAACTATTATGTTCCGAGAAATTGAAAATGTCGCACAAGATGATAAATATCCAAGGAGTATTATTCCTTGGAAAATGTTTTCTCCGAGATATTCGTGGTGTTCTGCAACTAACTTTGTGTAGATTTTCTATTTGTTTTTTTTTTGAAAATTTCAGCAAATTTGATTCGTCAATAGCAAACAACAATATAATTATATTACTTTACTTATATCACAACGGAGCGTGCGCGAGATAAGTTTGGACTCAAAAAGACTATCAGTAGTGAACTGTGATGTAATTATTGATAAAACTGTTAATAACTGCAAAACTAAAGTCACGCATGTGACTAATTAAAAAATGCAATCTGGACAGTCGTTGAATAAATTATAACAGCTGTGCTTATAGCACTCGGTCTAAATTACGTAATGCCTCTCTCCCCCTCGTCTCTTTCTTTTTCTCGCGGTCTTCGCAATGGGCGTTTCTTCCGACGGTAACAAATAACACCTTCTTCTGTTTCCGAGTTTCTTCCCTGAAATTTATTTCGACTCAGATGAGATGCAGGCCGCAGCGGTTCTTGCGAATTATTCTGCCTCGATTCGTACGAAGATCGATTCCACCCGCAGCCACCATCCAAAATGCGACCGACGAGGGAAAGGTAGATCTGACGATCGTCGAGTTAACGAATTTAAATGAAAGGTATGGAAAAGGGAAAGAGAGGAAAGAGAGAGAGAGAGAGAGAGAGAGAGAGAGAGAAAAGGTCGACAGTTTCTGAAAACAAAAAAACCGGAGCACCCCTCATCCGGCCCTACTGTTCGGGGCGAACACCCTTTATTAAACGTAAGAAAGAGAGAAAGTGCGAGAGACAGACACCCGGACGCGAGCCGAGAGGGTTGGCGAAACGACCGCATAAATTATGCTTATGAGCCATTTCGTGTGTTCTGCGCCGCCATTTTTAAATTATACTTTTAAATGTAGTCTGTAGGACGCGTGGTGACCGGGACGTCTTTCTTGATTCATCCCTAGTCTCATTCCCCGTGGCGGCAACGACGCAAGTGGCTCGCGCGTAGTATCTCCAACCGCGCGTTTGAGAAAAATGTTTCGTTGGGAATTTGTTCTTTATTTCGGTATATTATTTTGTTAAGACTTTCTCTCGCCTCAAGCGTCATGCGGAATAAATTTAATTAGGACGTTGTTGCTGAGCAAGGATCGCCGGTGTTAATCGCGAGCAAAGTACTTGGCTTGCTTTCTAGCTCATTTAAACGCGTAACACAGATAACAATTACGGCCTACGAGTATAATTCTCCTACAAATTTCGAAAAAAGGGACGCAATTGTATACTAAACAAAAAGAGAAAGAATTGTTCCAATTTACATTAAATAAATTAAATAAATATGTAAAAAACGGGAGTTTTTAGTTTATTAGTGTATTTTTAGTTGTGATAAACATAACGTACACAACGTGTTGATGCTGTTGATTATCTCTTGAAAAAAAATTATGAGCATCGTCAATCCTTTCCAAATCCCCGAGTTCGTCATAAAAAATGACAATGCTTACTGCTCACGGAATAAATCGCACGACAAAAAAAAAAACAGCGACGTATATCGTGGCCTGGCCACGAAAGCAGCTAGTTTCTTCCACGGCACACGGAAATAACGTTACTTATCGCAACGAAAACCAGCGCCGCGCCAAGTACAAGCCGGTGAGACGCTAACTTGAGATACTGCGCGCCCCGGGCAGAGTTAGTCCCCGCAGTGTGTCCCCGTATAGAGACCTCTTCTAGACTCGGTTAATATCTTTTTTTTTTTTTGCTCATTTATTGCCCGGTACATCGCACAAGGTTAAGACTATTTTTCAACCGTTTGTCGCATTTATCGTCATCGCAACATGGAACGCTTTATTTCACAACAACAATTACGAAATTGCCGTAATGCGGCGAATAACTGAAACAAGCTGTTGCCGTGCATGTTTAAAATTATTTACAATTAAAAATACAAGCATAAGTTGTTTAACAAATTTTTTATTACAATCAGAAAGTTTTCTTAAGTAGTCTTCGCAAAAAATACTTATTAATTTTTTTCTAACAGACAACATCGCGCAGTAGATTATTTTACCAGGAAACGAGTTGATTTATATCTTTGCAAGTAGATTCGATAGCGAAAAAGAACGTTCGAGGAAGTCTCGCGCATCTAGCGCGGCTTTAACAACTTTAGTTGACCCGACGTCACGGCGCGCTTTCCTAACACAATGCAAATACGCGCGCTAGGTAGATTAATTATTTGCAGCTGGTCCGAGCTCTAGGGAAGCCCGTAATAAGCGATGCGCCATTCTCTCTCTTCTCGTAGTCTCTCGAAGGCTTCTTAATAAACTTTGGTTTCCGCGCTAAAATCCTAGATCGATGTAAGCTTTAGGGCCATCGGGCAAAATTACATATCTCGTCGGCGTAAGTGGCTTTTCAACAAAGACTGCTTTCGACTTCTCGTCTCGGTCATCTGCGCGAGTACAAAATATATTAAGACAACGCATTTTCACTTCCGAATTTTCCAACGTAAGAAATATACATTTACGGATATACATTCTTTCTCTTTTTCTCGGCTAGATCTACATTTTTTTATTTTTCGTACGAGCAAATTTTAATTTCACAGAAAGAAAGAAAAACATAAAGAACTGATATAAATAATTAATACAATATATTGAGAACTTGGTGTGTAATTTCAACGTAATCCGCAAAACAATTAGAGTAGTGACGCTTCAAAGAGTTTTTATGTCTCGCAATAAAGTTGTAATAATTGCGAAAGCGCGACGTTGAGATATTCGATTAGATGTTTCACCTTTCTCGAAATCGGTGTATTCAGAAACACGACTAAGCAAAAATGGCGCAACCGCTCGTAGTAATCCCAACTCTCATCCCTGCCGTGCACTCGCCTGCAGGTTCGCGGGTCTCGTCTCGTGCTTGCAAGGGCGATTAAACCAGTCCCATGGAATCCATTAAATGTATAAGGACAACCTCGTGGGTGCCCAAGAGAGGTCTCGTATTCGCGTCGAATTTCCTCGCGAGAGGATCTCGAAGCTGCTGCCGCATCTTCCTCGGGGGAATTAAATAACTAGGGGCGGTTCCAGCGGTGAGTGCGCGATTTGAGATTTTCTTTTCAATTAAGGCGAAAGTGAGTCGTTTGAATGAGAACAAATGTATGTGTGTGTGTGTGTGTGTACGTGTATTTGCGCGCGCGTGTTCGTCTAATCAGTTTTAAAGCGGATAAATTTTTAACTCTCGACGAGAGTATTCGAAAGTTTCGCTCGAAGGGCATCGAAGAACGTTGTGGTTTAGATTCGTTCGACGAAGTGGAAGTGAAGTGAAAGAGGGATGTGATCCACGGTAATGGCTAGCGCCTCACGATTCTCTGAAAAACTTTCAAGCCGAAGGTGAGTTGTCCTCTCTCTCTTTCTTCTCTTTCCTCTTTCCGCATGATTTCTCGCCCCGTATACCTTCGCTGCGATTCTTCGCCATCTTTTTCGTTCGATTTTCTTTCGTTCATTTCCGGCTCGGTTCTCGCTTACTCGCTTTCCTTCTTGACTTACTCGTTCGCTTGTTCTTTCTGTTTCTCTTTGTATCGAAGCCTTACCGGCTCTTTTGTCGCCTTTTTTCAAAGAGTGACCGTGCTAAAAGTGCGTTAAATGCAATACGAAGCATTCTTCCACTTTGCGACAATCGTAGTCTTCAGTTAACGATTCGCAGTCTTCGCTCACGAGACATTGCTTTCTATCATTTATTATATATCATAAATATTTCAATGCAACGTGTTATTAGTACAATATTGTAAAGAAACATCGGATATAGAATTTATCATATAACGATAGTTCTTTAGCAAAATTCTTGAAATTCGAAATGTAATATATATATTGACATTGTGTGAGACAAATATTTTGTACTCAACTGTTAGTGATTTGCCAAATAAAGCTTTTAGGAATTAACTCTTGTATTGACAAGCTTTCAAAACAGAAAATTGAAAAACATGTTTGAAATCAGAAATAACGCTCGAATGATCTCCGAACAGTTCGCAGCCATCGACGAGAGTAGATCGCGGAGAGACGACGTGCGATATGTGTTGGGTCAACGTGAAGAACATTATATCGACATTAACGTCATTTATACTAGTACGTACATATATGTGTATATATAGATACATAGTCTTTAATTATATTTTTTTTATATTAAATTGACTTTTCAATCTAAATAACGTCGTTTCCACTACAATTTCTACAACATAATAAGTATACGTAACACGTGGTGCGATAAAAATACAACATGCTGATTTGTCAAAGCGCGCGGTCGGAAAACTCTTTGCTCATCCAGCGTGCTTCGTTGTAATCCGAATCCGTAAATGCGAACCGACGAAACCGACCGTAATTGCGCTATCAGAATTTTACAGTCGCCTATTGTAGCAGCACGGCACGCTTCAATTAGCTATAAATCCGGCGTGACTCAATTCGATTAATCCGACCGAATTTGCGTAGCCGTTGCCGCGACCGTTTGTGATCGCGAGAACAATTAAATCAATCCGACGCGCACGCTGCGCCGTTCCGCGGAACGTGACATCCGCGGCAATGACAACGGAATGACTGCAATTAACGGCCTTGCGGAGGAAGCAACACGATAATCCAGTTCCGCGATCAAAGCGGCGATCTTCGTTCGGGTTAGGTTTCTTCTTCCTTGTCTCTGATAAAATTATCGCCGGTCGCCCAGTGCCTTGTTCTTTTTTTTTTTCGGCGCAGCGAAAAGAAGCGCGTTGTCATTTTCTGGTTCTGCGAACCGCAAAAAGGCGCGTTGTCGTTGGCCACACATGGCGCGAGCCGGCCTGGCGTTGGACGAATTTCACGTAGATGATCCGACTGGCGGCAGTCGTGCTCGCTCGAGCGGAAACCGGAACGTATTTGCGGAATTACATCCGGAAGCGCTCGCCCCCTTCCGATCGACTTTCAATCCTTGTTTTTCTCTCGCTCCGCGCTTTCGATCTCCCACGACCGTCCTCACTCTCTTTTGGATACCCGGCTGATCGCAGTGTCTATGGGATGAATTCCAGCGTGCGGATTTCCGCATCAAAATCTAATTTCGAGGCGATTAAGAGTTTTGCGTGACTCGGCTGACTCATGTAATTAAATGTTAAGCCGTGCGGACGAAGCACTAAGGAAAATTTTCTTTTAGAAGTAAAAGAGAAATTTAAACTAAAGTAAAAGTGACAAAACAACTCTTTTTTTATCATTAATTTCTATTAGTTCTCTCTTCTAATATTTTATTCAATTTTACGATGCATATATTTGTATTATATTTTGACGTTAGCTCTTTTACTTTATATATATTTTTTTTTACTTTAAATATATTTGATGCGTTTGTATGAAAAAACACACAAGACAACGACACGAGCAGCTTTCTTACTTTAGGTCTACAAATTGAAAATCACCGCCAACGAGACGTACCTTGTTTTTCAATTCATGACAGCGACTAAGTTTGCGCTGATGGCACGAGGCGGAGTACACGATTCGTTCTTGTCGGGAAATTGTACTCCACGGAAGAATACTATCGGACGCGCGGGGTTCCGTAGAGATTTCGGGCCAATTCTGATCACGTACACGCGAACGATACAATCGCGATGATACAAAACGACTCGAAGATGAAAGAACGCGCTTGAAGCAAGGGACGTCGCTCGGACGAGGCTCGAAACAGAATAAAAGTAATATCCGACAAGGGTGAGCACTGTGAGCAGCGTCCGCGAGGATTCGCTCTGAGAATTCCTTTTCTCCTCGTTCCGACTGCGACGAGAGCAACGAGAAACTCGACGAGAACAAAGGAGAGCGACGGTCATGAGGGGAAACGAAGACGGAACAATCGGGGGGTGGGAGAACGGAAGGCGATGAGGTCTTCGAATTGTGGACGGAAGTACCCTCTTCATTTCTGCATTGAAGAAGGAGCGGAAAGAAGAAGGTACATCCCTCGTGTTTCGAGAAGATCTTTCGGTCTGTCTGTCTGCGAATTGCAGACGGTCGAGGGGATCAGAATAGTAACGTCTCTCTCTCTCTCTCTCTCTCTCTCTCTCTTGGCGAATCGAAGCGCACGGCGAGTGAATAAAATGTTTGGCTTGCAGCATCATTATCGGACCGGCAATACTACGCAGATTAGGTGCTTCGTTTTAACGAGTTCTTTTTCATCTCATCCAATTTTCCGTTCGACTTTCCCCGTGATTCGACGTCGAAATTAAATTCAAGAAAGAAAGAATGAATAATAAGAAAGAGGTTGATAAATATATGAGACTACGCGCGGTATATAAAAGCCGGAGAACAATAGACATTTTGTGTTTATTACACACGGATGTGAGTTGAATTTAGTTAACGAAGGCCAAAGTCGAATAACAGACGCCTCGAAGTTTGTGTTCATTAGGGTCGGTCGTAAACGATAAAAGCGACGTTGGCGGAAGTAATTGGTCAAAATTTGATCCGTGCCACGGAGCGGCGCCGAACAACCAAATGATGTTTCTGCAGCTGTTGCTGCAAGACAAAATAAAGAGAGAGTGGTTAATTTGATAAGATAATTAGAAATAATGTCTGACAGAAGTGCGCCCAAGTTTGTTAAGACATCGGTGCTTGACTTGCAACAAATGTAATAGTTTATAAAGCAATCGGTAAGGACAATTCAAGTATAAACAAACTTTTATTATGTAATAATACAATTTTGTTTATACTATTTTGTGCTCATATATAGATAAACGTGCAAGTTTCATAAAATAAAATATGATTCCTGACACGTTTCCTCTTGCCTTCCATTTTCTTTCCTTCAAAATCTTCCTGATAATGAGACACGAAGTAATCAATTAAGAAAGTAGCGCAATTAGCAGATTAAAATTTACAGTGTTGGATAAGATACCGAGAACAGAGCCACCCTTGAGGAGCTTTTCTTTCAGCGCTGCTTTTATACGGAATAAATTAAATCCGTTGCGTTTTGGAATATCAGTGCAGAAAGACTGAAAAAACAAATGTTATTACTGTTACGTTTCTTACTTTTGCAACGTCGACAATGATATTACGTATAAGTTTTGCATTTATTAAAACTCTTAGATGTGTGTGAATTTTAAAAATAAAGTACGAATTATGTCTCTTTTAAATAGATGATAATATAAAACGGCGGATAACAATGACAAAGATCTAGTCAAAAGGTCATTAAAAATTCCTGAGAAGTGTGTTTTTCGAGCGCAAATGTTTGCATTGTCCACTCTGCAAATTTAAACGTGAAAAAATCTCGGCAAGCGCCCGATACATAACGAACTAATAGCGTAGGCATACTTTGTAGGAATAATCATGTGGCTGTTAATTAATCGATAAAAATTAAATACGTTTTTAATGAAATACTTTTTTAATTTAAACCGCTGAATTAATATATCGCACTTTGACCGATATAAATTTTTATTTTATTTTATTGAGATAAAATAAAAACACAAATGCTTTCAAAAGCGTATAATTGTTATTTGCATAAGTCAAAGAGAGTCCGTTTCGTCCTCTCGCAACTCTCACTGGATCAAATTTGTTTAGACAACACAATATAGCCATATATTTCCGTGCATATAAATTTAAACAAATATACAGTGTGTATGCAAGTGCGCGAACTTTCTTTGCGCATTTGGTTTAAAAATATTTAACAATAAAGTATGAAACCGGACTAAGCAGCGCGCAGTGGTGGATAAAGTTGTGAAAGATAACAGACGTCTTACGTTGAAATCGCTCGCAGGGAGTGGAACAGAGTTTATAGAAGCATTCGAAAATATGGTGCACTCACGGGAGCAAACATACTCATTTCGAGAATATCCTGGTCCCAGATATAGAAATAAAAGAAAATTCCTAGAATCTTGTCTTCTCTGTCTCTCTTTCTCTCTCTCTTTCTTTCTCGTGAGCGCGAACGCTCGCGGACTTTTCCTCGCGCAATCACGGGTATAGGGTACACGATTGCGAAAACACACCGGGGCGCTTCTGTAAAACACACAAAGGGACTATGTATAAACATAAAAGCGGAAACGCCCGACGGTGCCAAATCCGTAGAGTATAAAAATCTCCGCTTCTAAAAGCGACGTCCAACAGAGAGAGAAATAAATCATGTCATCGACGGTGTGCGCGCTCGGTGCTGTACACTATTTTCCGAATAAGAGAGAATGCAAGGTTTATAGGAACGCGCGTTCGCTGAGAAGAACCGCGTCACAGAGATAAAGTATTTCGAGGAGATAGCGAACTAGGCGAATGTATCTCGGATATGTCTGCATTCCATTGCATGTTCACCACGATTTGTTCTATCTCGACTTCCTTCTCTTCTTCTCCTCTTTCTCCTCGCCCTTTTCTCCTCGTCCCGTCCAAGAATTCTCACGTATCTCCCGCCTTCCCCGACGCAATCGTGTGGAAAAGCAGCGGTCCAATGAAGGGCAAATATTCAGTCGAGAGAATTTGTCTCATCGGAAACAACCAAGTTCTACAATGCAAAAATGGCATGTCGCTTCCTCAGAAACTTTCTCGGAATACTGTTTGTACGTGGATTTCACTCGAGAAACAGTAAACTGCGCGCGATACGAGACGATAAAATATCTTTAACTTGTTCGTCGACAGATAAATATTGCGTAAACGCGTGATATCTGCATTTTTGCGTTTCGAACGCTTCTCATTATGAAAATTTATTTGCAATAAATATTCACATTTGCGATGTGATATAATCAATCTGGGACGCGCGTGTACATAAACGCGCAACGCCAAACATTTCTTATCAGAAAGGAAAGTCGGAAATGGGTTTTCGATATCTCAAACAGTTTCGGAAGTTCTCGCCCGTTATACGCTTTTTACGTCGCTGAATGCATACATCACTCGCTCTTCGAACGTGCCTAAAAACTTGTCCACTGATTCACAGTTCCACTTACTTTAACTTTGCCAACTTCCTTTTTCAATTGTCACGAGTGCAGTCGCGCTAAGCACGAGCGACCGAAGTTCTTTAAACTGATCAGTTCTGTGATTCATTTGTCGTTGCAGTATGCGTGAATAACGATCGTTATTTTGCAAAGCGATATCCTGCGAAAAAGATCTGTTTCTAACGAGACGGATTCGTTTAAAATGATTCACGTCCGAGAACGAACTGCGAGAAAGCTATCACTCTTCGACATTCCCTTCTAAGTATGAGCATTGCGAAGCGCTCTCGACCTACTTCGACGGAGTAAAACCAAACTTTAGTGAGGATCGTCTATAACAAGCCTGATACCAAAATTGTTATTCTGTAAGTGCCATCCGAGTAAAATGGCTCACGTCCAAGACTCTGTGAATCAGAGCAAAACGCGTTCGCGCGCATTGCAATCTTTTCTGATTTGTAATACATAAAACTGATAAAGCTGATTTCTACTATGTAAAAAAGTAACGCACAAAGGAGAAGAGTGAATGATCCGTTTAATCACGATTTAGCTTGTATAGAAATAAATGCCGTTGTTTGCTAACTTTTAAGTAGCAATATACGGAATTAATCAGTCAGTAAATGAAGTTTAATCAGTTGAAGTGGTAATATCGAGGATTGCGCGGGCAAAAACGGGATGGGCATAGAAACCAGTAAACTTTTAAGTAGTAATATCTTGCATTAGTCAACCCGAATGAGGTTTAATGAATCTCGGTGGTAATAATGTGGAACTCTTGTCGAGACGAGCGAGAGAGAGTTACAATTTCAAAGCGACCTAACTGCGGCCAAAACTCGGCTTGCAATAATGCCCGTCGTTGCCGATCGTGGAGCGACCATAAACGGCCGCCCATTCCCGAAGAAACGCGGATATTCCTTTTCCGGATCAGCGGAAGCTTGGAACTTCACGAGCGTAGAAGGCATAGAAGGTCGAAAGCATCAACGACTTCTTTAACGACCGCAGGCTTGACTTGGTGAGAACTTAACCGTTTTACGTCTCTCCTTCTTGGCGCGATGCGGAAGAGCGGCGGATTCTCCCCCTTCCCGCGCGCTACCCCCAACGTCATCCGGCAACGTAAACTGAAGCTGATAAAGCCCTGCAGAGTGTTTCGAGACTTTCATTAAACAGGCTCCTCTTGTCTGCGTGGAGTGCTGTTTAAAGAACCTGCGGCGTGGAAATTACCGCTGGCTAAGGAGGAACCTCTCCGCGCCGTTACTTGAATGACTATTCTTGTCCGGAGATTAGAAGTCGATGGAGAGAAAGCATCTTATCGATGTGACAAGAGTATCAGTGAAGAGAATTAGATCACTCGAAGAAATCACCCATTGTATTTAATACACTCTGTGCAAGAAAACTTACCCCCCACTATAAGCAGCAGATGAAGAAGAGCACATCGCAGTTTCCTGCACCTCTGACGAAAGTCTTTATCCATTTTGCTGTGTGCGGAGAATCTTTATGTTTCACTATTCGCGCGCGCGTTAACGTTTTTTCTTCCCTACATATATCCTCGCAGTTCGTCGACCGGTACTACAATATTCTCGATTCCGAGATTTTCCATGAACAAAAAAAAAATTTAGTTCGCGAAAGCACAAAAACGTGCACGCGTCATAGCAGTGACATCAAGAAGTCGCGGGGAAACTCTGTCTCGAACAATTTTTTGGGGTTTTTTCACGTTTTACTTCTTTTGGTACCACGCGTCGATCGTCGCGCTGAAAATCGACAACACCAAGCACGGGCGTGCGCCACGCGGCCGCGATAGATCCTGACTTGCAACTGACGAGGGATGCTGCACGAAGAGTTTGCGCCGGCCTCGCGCCCGCGCACAGAATCCTTATTCCCCTTTGCCACCCCCCGGGACCGGCCTCAGTCAGTTAGTCAGTCTCTCTCTCCGCCGTTCCCGGTATCTCCGTTTATCTCGCGTTCTTCCGTCCACGTTCTCGCTCGTATCCTGCCGCGCCCCGTCCTCTTGTCCTGGCGCGCACCGTCTTCCTTCTCTTTCGACGATATCAATCCCCCGCCCGTCGCTCGTCTCGCTCTCTTATTCCCCGCCCTTGCACTCACACGAGAACTTCTTTCTCTTCTATGCAGCCCTCTGTCGTTGTAGTTGTCTTCTGACTCACTCCCTATTACAGTTTTTCCATCGCTCGCTCGGTCTTTCGCGCGCGGCTACGATCGCGCTTTTCCAACCCCTGTATTTCTTTCTCCGTTTTGCCGCGAATGTCTCTCTGTCGTTCTCTCTCTTCTCCCCTTCCCGCTTTCTCGCGCGCCCCCATTTATCCATCTTCCAACCCCCCACCGGGATCGAGCCCAACATCTCCGCCACATATCTAACCTCACGCGCATCCTTTCGGCGGCTGTATCTCAAACACTAAAGAGTTTCTTAGGAAATTGAATTGAATGCTACCCTCACCCCGTTTCTGTCTCTTCGACAGCCACCACTCTCGTTCTCCAGCGCGCGCTCGGTCTTTTCCACTGTTCCCGCGCTCTTCGCCGTTACTTTCGGAAGAAGAGGGTGATCTTGTCCCCCGTCATCTCCCTCCGTCGTCCCCTTTCTCTGTCTCTCTCTCTCTTTGTTCCACGATCGCGCTTGTCTCGTCCGTTCTCGCGCTCCCCCGTCGTCCGTCTTCGTCTCCGTCGTTACTCTCTTCTCTTAAGTCCCCGCGAAACTGATTGTCTCGCCGTTAAGCGGCAATTTATATGTTAACAGGCCCGAATCGGTCGAGAGTCATGCATACGTTTAAGGAACGAGTTTTCGTAGAGATTCGCATAACGACGAAGATGACGACGCGGATGATGATGCTGTCCGTCACAGTAAAACAAATTATTTTACAATTGGTAAAATTCCTTAATAAGATTTAATATATAAAATTAAAAATGTTTCGAAGAACATCGCAAGTTATTTAATCTGTTCTTCGCTCTTGGTGTGCGTTATTTCGTATGTCGGTGACATGATAATTAATATGGCACCATGCACGAAAGTCCACTCGTTATCTCGAACAACATTCGGACTGGAGGCGACAGCGTCGCTGTGGCCATCCTGTAATTTGATGAGCGCCGCGTCGTTCATCAGCGCAACTCCACGACACATCGTAATGCGCGAATCCGCAAATTTCATCAATGCGTCATACGTATAACGAAGGATCGAACATATCCGTTGCGTTCCGATCGGATGCTTTTCGCGGCTGTAGGCGGGAGAGGAGGAGGAGGAAGAGGAGGAGGAGGCCCTATCATTCGCGTGTAACTTTGGCAAATAACGTATCGGGAAAATATGGTGGCAGTGGCGTGGGTAGCGAGTTCTATCAATTCGTTGACTCATTAGACGGCGACAGGAATTCTCCCCTCGTGCTCGCGGCGCACGGCGGCGGGAGTTGCGCGCGCGAGAACGCCACAAACTCGTGGTTTTGCTGCAAAAGCATTAACGCATTCGATTACCGAGGCATACTAAATTGACTTATGAATAATTCCCATTTATCCGTGTAAATTACTCGTGACGAATCACGATGAAGATGACATAGCGAAATCAATATTGGAGCGCAGTACGTTAACGTTACGTTTTCTTTGTTTTTTGCGCCAATGTAAACAGAAAACTCAGCGTTGTACATGCGCTTTTACTTGTTGCACTTTTATTCGGTGTAAAAAAAACGAAACCACACCTCGGTGACTAATGCAATTTGTTAATTTCAGCTTTTGAAAGTTATTAGGGACGTGCAAAAATTAATTTCGCGTACACACATCTGACGTGAAAATGATAACTTTCGGCCTTCGTGGGAAGTTGTAGATGTTATTGTAGATTTCGCTACGATATATGTGTCACATCAGAGAAGTAAACTCACGGAGTACAACGCGCCCGGTATCACCAAGAGGATTATGTGTACAAAGAGCGAGAAAGTTTAATTACTCCCATGCGAGGAGTTACTCCGCGTAAGTAGCACATACGATATGTTCCGCAAAGTGTCGCGGATCGATCAGCCACGAAGGGAAGTTTCGGCGTTGCGGAAAATCACGTTTACATTCACATGTTACGCTCCGATTGAAGTGGCATGAGTCCTCTTGACGTAATCATAGAACGCGCGAGAGAGAGATTTTGCGAGTCTTCGCGGAGGATCGAAGACAATCCTCTGAAAAGTTTGGCACGCGCGCATAGAATCCCGAATAATGTAACTATACACACGTACTTATAACGAATCGAAATAAAATATTTATAATTGATATAAAACTATATCGATTTTTAGTTGGATAAAGTTCGTTGAACAAACTCAAGAGCGCACGCACGCATAATTGGAAAGTTAAATTATTCCCACGTAAGAAGTTATGCTCCGCGTTCGTTCACATATAATATAATGTTCCGGCAACAAAGTTGCTAACAAATCAACGCGAAATTCTAGGATAACGTCGAGCCGAGACTGATCTGGACAAGTTCCGCTTTGGATTTAACTTTGTAACTTCACTGCGTGCCGTGTAACTTTGATATTATTAAAATATAAAATTGTATGCAGCAAACAATAGCCACACGATGAACAAGTTGAAACAAAATTAAAATCAAATTGAATTGAAAGATTAGATCAACAGAAACGTGTAACAAAATACATTTAAGTATATAACCAGTTTTATTCTATTAAATAATACAAAAAAGAATCTAACTTTTAGTATTTAGAAAAGATTAGCATTGAATCTCACTTTTTATTGATTCATACTTGCCCAGAAGTCTCGAAGTCAGTTTCTAAGCGAGAGAACCTCTGTCCCTCGCATTGTTTTATAACAATTCCATTTCTCCAGGACGCGTCACGAGCAGAATCAAGAGGCATATACGCGCACATATAATTAGAAAGTTAAATTACTGCCATGGCAAATGTTATTCGCGTATGCAGGTTGTGCGACACGAGGCGAAGCTACGTCGCTTCTGCATCCCAAATTGTGCGATTTACCTAAAGCGTTCCATTATTACCGCACGCTGTAGCGGTTAGAAGATACTCGGTGACGCGTAAAATAGAGCTGGACGTAATTCAGGAAATTGTTCAGCCACACAGAGAAGACGGTAAGAATCGTTTTAGTAGACAATTGTGCCGCTTGATGCGAATATGAAATTCACTAAATGCACATGTGTGGATCTATATTGATAGAGCGATTGCTTTCTATTGCGACAAAATTGTAATTAGTAGACGCTAAGTTATAGTGTATTACAAATTATACTATTAAAATACTGTAAAATTAACCGATATTTCACACTTATGCAATGGCGTTTATGGAAGCGTCAGAATTTAAAAACATAAAACTCCAGAATAGAGAGCGAATTGTGCGTCCTTGACATGTTGAGATGGCAAGGTGTATTACTAACGCTGAAACGTTATGTTGCAGACACAGACGAGCGACGGGAAAGGTAAAAAGTCACAAGTAATAATAACGAATGAAATTCTCGCTGTCGTCGCCACGACGATGGCATTCACGCACGAGTAGCGCGAGAGGTTGAAAAGTTATATCAGTTCCCACGCAAGATGTTAGCCTTGGGTACGTAACATACGCGACATGTTTCCAGAGCCGAAAGTAGGGAAGGTGGAGAAGAGGCGGAGAAATCACCGGAGATGTCTTGGTGAAAAGGCGAGTGGGGTCGAGATAAGGAGTTGATACGACGGTGGGTTACGTCACCTTTTATATACGGGTGCAATGTGCCTAAATTGACCCTTAAACATTAACTCTTGCCGGGTTTATATCGCGTCCCGTGGTTTCAGCAGAGTAATATCTTCAACTTTTAACGGTTCGAGTCTCTGGCGCTATTTTTACATCCTCTCCCTTCTCTCTCTCTCTCTCTCTCTCTCCTCTCTCTCTCTCTTTCCGCTTTTTCTCTTTTAAATTCGGGCCTTGCTATTTCCTTTACGTGTACACAACTCTTACCACTGTGTTGCGTGGCTCCGGTCGAGTGAAAATACCTGCTTGGCGGTTAACACCGGAGCAATTCGTATGCCACCATGCGGAAGAGAGTTTTGCGGAAAATCCTATTTTTTCGCTGCTCGCGCGGATCAAAATTCATCTCCGTGCGAGAAGCAGTGCGCGATTGCGGATAATGCAATACGCCGCGGAGAATTTTCGTTCTCGTGCTCCTAGCGCGATCCATTGCGGTACAGACACTGCACGAGATAGGATTACAACCGTGTAATAAAATTATGTACGTATTATGTACGGGGTGTCTGTGGAGAATTCTCGTTAACTTCTAGTGACAATATTTTTTGACATATTTTTGCAGAAGTATCGAAGCGTTGATAATATTCTTGAAACAGCAGGAAATAAATAAACGTTTTGCGATTTATAAACTCGAATTGTATGATAAAAACTAACGCATTTAAGTTTTAACGGACTTTTATTTTAAAAAATAGATTCGTAATTTAAGATTAAATTGCGAAAAGATGTATTGAGTTTGAAAAAATGAAATGATTATGACACATCCACTTGAGTTACTCAATACTTTCAATAAAGACCAATCAATTTTCAATTAGCCGAAAAATGTGCTATTAAAGATTGACAAGACACCTTGTATGCTTTAAAGCGGTAATCGGATTCGGTATTAAGCGCTATTTTTATCCGTGCGACATGCTGAACTTTATACTCGTGACGATATTTTGAAGTTATATATCGTTAATTCTTGTTCTCTTTGATGTGTTTACTGGTGTATTATTTTAGCAAAGCGGTCTAATAAAAAGATCAGATTTGTTAACAACGGGAAATTTATAATAGTCGAAATATGCGTACACATTTTAAATACAAAATAATTCAAAATGTAATTTTATGCGTGTAGTTCATATTTTTATGTAAATTGACCAAAGGTTCAATATTCCGCCATGTTGATAAACTTGCTGTCGCTTGCGTGTTATATTTTTAAATATTTATACTTTGTAAAATATTTATTACTCTTTTTGCATATTTATGTTATCAGTATCTTTCTGCATCATCGAATATATCCATTTTGTTTTTAATTATACTGCTATATTATTATCTATTGTCAATTTATTTCAAGGTGCTTAGCATTACCGCGCATTCGCGACGTTTATTCATACATAGCACGCAGTCTCTCAGCACGCGAACATACACTTCGGATGTTATTAAGGAACATATTTTTTCGTCTTTATCGCATTTTGATTTAATTTTTAGCGCGCTTCGGAAAGCAGGCACCCTGGGGGGGTCCAGAGCTGCTCTCCGGGCAGAATTTAACGCAATTCTGCGTTTAATCCGAACTTTCAAAGCTGTTAACGAGGACTGGCCGCATGTCCCATCCGCGCTCGTTCTCTTTCTCCTATCCCCGCGACCACCCTTGCTCTTACGCTCTTTCTCTCCCGTGTTCTCCGCTCGCACTCGTGTGTATGTGCTGCGCCCGTTTGCTTGCGCCCTCGAAAACGTGCTGGGTACGTACATACAGCCGGAGCTGCACTTATGGCGCAGCACGCCAAACGTATTCTACTCTATTACTATTAGTTCGGGGGTTGTAACTTATGCAAGATTAAGTAAAGTTGCCCGAACATGCCAGTTCGACGAAGTTTGACGTCCATTAGAGCATTATTGCAGCGATAAGATGAATCGGCGGTCGATATTATCTTCTATTAACTGATATTACTACATGCGGACGAAGAAGGCTCGGTCGAGATAGAATCATTCTCTTCGACGTGATAAAATTTCTTTTGTCGATGATAAAACTTGCAATATATATATCGCAAAATTATATTCCGTTGTGAAGTTTGATATTTGTACCTTTAGATCTTGAATCGATGACTAATCGGTTTAAAATGATAAGCACTCTCGATTACACGATGATATTCTTTATAAAAGAAGAGATAGAAAATATTATACATATCTCACCAGTAAGGGAAATATCTCAAGTAGTACGAATCACAGTTATTGAACATACACGCCATGATAGGGCCGATAAACGCTCACAATGGTGCTGCATGTGTGTATTCACATCTGCGCGATACACGTACAAATACGGGACAGATCTTCGTTCAGCTGAAAAGGTTCACCGGTCGGAACGGAGCTTAACCGAATTTCTCGTTTAGCTAGGACTTTTAAAGTTGTTAGCTGCAACCGGTTGAGTGGCGCATTCTCTGTTCGTGCTTGTAAAATGCATATGCACACAAATAGTCGGTGATGATGTAAACGCGAGCGAGGGCACTTGTGCGCGGCGCACGTAGCGTGTATTCGACTCTGTTACGGCTAATTCGACGCTACAGCCAGTACAGCACAAGGTAATGTAAAATTAACCTGCAAGGGCGCGCGGTGTGGCCCGTCGTATTTTGATGTTGTTTGGTTCATTGTTGTAACGGCGGGGGAAGAGGAAACGCAAACGAGAAAGCTTTGCGCGTACATATTCCCGACTCATCGTCATATCAATATACGCAAATCGCGAAGAGGATCGGTCATCTTTGGTGTATCACTTTAATAATAGAAAAAGATGAAAATTCGGCGACAATCGATGAATACCTTTCTATGTTCTGTAAAACAAAAACAAAAAAACAAAAAAAAAAACGATAAAAAGTGTCAACACGATGTCACATCGAGTGAGAACATAAGCGTCTCATCTCGCGACGTAGTTAATTACTACGCGCAGAATTCCCGTCTTTTAACGACGAAAGTTCGGGGAACGGAAAACAGGCGACGAAATAGCGTTCTTGGAGGCGAAGTACGCTTCAATTAGTCAGTGTATATGCAAGTCCTTTGCCTTTAGACGGTGATCTACTTGGAAACCACGAAGCGGCTTTATATACCGTTATTCCGTGAGGTTCCGCGACGCTGCTTGCAAGCAAATTGAAACGACGCCGTTATTCGTTACCGAGACGGTTAACGGGTGGGAGCTCGCAGCATTGACCCCGCGGGAGATGTTGCTCTTCGAAAGAATTTTCGCCTACAAACCCGTTTCTCTACGGCGCGATATCTCGCGTGAATGCAAATTTCAGATAATTCAGTTTTAAGCACGGCATTAAGTGAGTTCGTTGAAAGGGGAGATGAGAACCTTGTAATTATGCTCGCGCAAAGACGTTTTTTATAACTCCTCTTTGTTCGATTCTCCGCGGCACGCGAAAACGTTGCAAGAGGTGCGATAGTTTTTTGCACATAATTATTATTAACGAATCGAAAATTTCAAGATTGTTAATACATTATAAGAAAATTATCTTCAGCCCAAGACGCTGTCATGTCTTGTTGTTTACGAACTTCAATATCTAAGCTCGCAACTAGAGCCTGAATCCCGCAGGAGAACGCCGCTCGTTAAAAGAGTTTTTGTCTTTCTTCTTCGTCATTTCGTTCCTCGCCACGTAACGTAAATTTTCTCGAATGTAAATTTTGGATAATTCAGTTTTAAGCCTGAAAATTAAGTGAGTTCATTATACGCGGAAACTTTTATTACTCGCGAGACCATTTGCTTTAATTAAGTCGTAGTAAACCTCTTGAAAGTTGCGGCTCGTGAGACTCGATGAGTTTGATTGATTCTTATGTTTTCTAACGCTAACAAGAATCTTCCTTTCTCACCCTTTGTGCACGTTTTATTATAACTTTACATTCTCACTTCTTTCTCGTAATTTTGCAGTGCTTTTTCCTTCGGCTCGCGCAAATTCTTGAATCAGCTCTTTAGTCGACACGGTGTCGTGATCGTCATGTTACAACCGAATGAATTTTCAAAGATACCCTTATCTGCCCGGATTTCCAGATGATCGCCTAATATGAAAGCTTTTTTTTTCGTTACCGATCGATAGACGATTCGCCGTTTCAATATTCGTTATGAGGCGTCGCGCGAAATTCATTGAAAATTCCGGAAGTAGCGGGATTGCACAATTGCTTCCTTTTTTACATCTTTTCCTAACTTGGATTTTCTTTTTTTCACATTTCGATAATTGAGCCATTTACGAAACCAATGAATCGCATCAGTCGGATCTTGTTTCCTTGAGCGGCTATGAATCGCGTCTTTGAAATTTCGATTAATCGATCTTTTTTGTTTGTTTTTTAGAGCACGACGGCGTCAATTTTGATGCTTTTGAAATGTTCATTCTTTTACTCGAATTTTTTTTTATTTGTTTAATCGACTGTTCTGTACGAACACTGATTTTCGAATGAGCGACACGCACATCGTCGATCGACGAATTTACATTCTACGCGCACGGATTATTGAACTGTGTAACATTCGATTTCATACAGCTACGTGATTTATCGATCCGATGTCGGCACTGGTTTCGTTTATTACTTGTCATGAATGTGTGCGCTTGTTTCTGAATGAAGTTATTAAAGGAGAAAAAAAAAGTGGCGATATCGGAAGCGAAATTCGCAATTACGGCGCGATGCAACGAAAAGTGGTCTGAAAATTATTTGTCGATTAATAATAAACGAGGTTCATAAATATGAAGCGAAGAGGAGAAATGTGATACTTTGTTTATTAACTATTATAATTTGGCCTTAGAATTGAATAAAAATGCAAATACTGTGTATCAACATGTTCATAAAACTTTATTTTCGAAACAAACAGAAGTAATATATTTTATTCACGTAAATTGAAAAGAATAATATTCTGTATAAGAGTTTTTTGCGAAATTAATAATTTTTATTGCGTATATTTATGCGTAACAATCAGCTTATTTTCACTGACATTACAACTTGCATCGCGATTTTTTCGCGAGACAAAAGTTGAGCGCGCAGTTGGACTATTTTCGCGGATGCGATGTTATTCCCGCGGCGGCGATATTGCGTGCGCGCAGCGGTGATAAGAAATTAGAGGAGCGCGACAAGAACAAGTCTCGTGGCCTACTTCGGGTAATAAACACACAGGAGAGCGCGTAGCAATCTTGTTTTGAAATACAGCTGCGTAAAGCACGAAGTAAATAAAATGAGCGGGAAGGAAACGAAAGAAAGTATGAAATATTTCTGACACTTGATATCCTTTTATGCCACGGACATCCTTTGTCGTAACAATATCAGAAAATTCCTGCTTCTGTGTGCATTACTATCCTCTTTGAAGCTATCAACGTTAACGTGTACATCAAGAAAGATAGGGTGCATATATATTAACGTTAAATTAAAAATTAACTGCATATTTTTCCTACTGACTTCGCGATTTGATATATACTTCGCGTAACACATTTTAGCTTGCCTGTTTCGAAATGCATCCCGGACGCGCAAGCAAGCTCGTAATGGTCTCTCTTTCTTTTGTGTTTGTAGCAACAATTTTTCCGCGACTCGCGGAAGAATGCAATAATGTACAATTTGGTCTTCTGAGAACCTCAGCCTCGATATTGCTGCAAGTTAAGCGTCCTACGCGCTCTCACGACGAGTAATCTCTTTTACGACTTCTCGCGTTCGAGAAACAGTGGCATAAAGCAGACGGCAACGTGGAAAAGGGAGGCGAGATTCCCGATTTCGTGGGGCGCATAGGGCGAACCCCCTTCACGAACTACCCAATTTATCTCGCGTAACGGGCCGCGCCGCAATAAAACTCGCGACGCGATTTCGCCGAGGTAGCCGAGCGTAGCGCGTACGTGGTGCTTAACATAATTCGCAGGGCGAGTCGCCAGGAGCTCGCACATACGTTTGCCAGCGCGAGCGCGCGCATTGTTTTCCGCGGCCGATAATCGTATACCACCGCGACGATCCGTGCATCCCCACGAAGACTAAGGCGCGCGCGATACTTACCCCCGGGGGGTGCAAAGAATTTCTGAGTAAGTGCGATTCAAGATGGCGTCGCGCCAGGCAATCCGCAACGAAGTCGCCGCGGGAGTTTTTCTCATCGAGTCAACGGGAAATGTAAAAGAGCCGCTTTCCGCGAAACACAGACAGACAGAAACGGCGAATACACGGGAGTGGCAAGAGGGAAAATACAGAGGAATGAAGGCGACGCGGATTGAAATCGATACTGCGTCAACGGGGGTAGAGAACGAGAACTGCCGACGGTGAGGAGGATGAAATGGACGTGCGACCGATAGGACGAAACGAGAAGAAGAGGGATAGTTCGGAGGGAAGAACGGAAAGAATGCATGCACAGGACGCATACACAGGCGGAAAAATATAGAGACTGTAATACCATATAAGATTACGTTACGCGCGAGCGAAGGGGCAGATGGACTTCCTAAGTATCGAATTGCTGAAATCGCTGAAACCAGTAATTTCGTCGAACTTGTTCTTTTACCTTTTCCGAGATTGTTGGAGCTCCAGAAATTATTTTTCCAGCAAGATAAAAATGCTGATCCAGCGTCGCGAAATTATTCAGTTACTTATATCAACCGGGTATATTGCGGGAGTATCACGTCGAGCGGCAACTGCCTTGCTAGGGCGCTATTAAAAGATCGTGAGGTCTTAAGTGGTATTTGCAGGCGCGATGTATGCACTTTGCAATTAAGTTTCCGCGGAACTTCACGGTGCGAGAAGAGGAATATTTTCGAGGGAAATTACGGGATCAACGCGACGATGACGTGGCGCATCATAGATTATTTCCTGAATTTTAACGGCTGACGGGACGTGACGACAAGGACACACGCATGCGGATACCGCAACGTGATTAATTCATACGGTAAATACACGCCACGTTCGACCACGTCGACATGCCGCGAGATAATTACCAATTAATTTCTCTCTCGGGAAATTCGGGCAATTGATGACGAAAAATTGATTCGCCGGAGAAGGTTCAATTTTTCGTAATAATTGTATGGAAGTAAAAAACCGCCGATCGACCAATTAAATTTGCCGATCAGTTTTATATCGAAAAAGTTCCGTCATGAGATTAAGTGCACTCGTGTGTCGTGGTCACGATAAGATTTAGAATTGTTTTAGAGAGCAAAATGCATAATATATGTATACATGTATGCATGTATTTCTAAACTGCCGTTGTCTATCGAAACGCATGTGTGATAAAATAATGCATTAAAAAAACGTTTAAACGCGCGTTGGTTAAATGTATCCGCGGTTAAAATAACACGTTGAAATTTAGCAAAAAAATTGAAGCTCGTATTTCTCGCAGGTAGATATACTATATTTCATTCAATTAGGACTCGATCCATTTTCCGACAAAAATTTCTCACTACAAGACAGGCGTTTTTTCTCACATTCATTTATTTTACTAATCCAGTTTGATAATGTATATAATACGATAGTGCGCTCTCGCCACAGCGCGGCACAAGTGGAAAAATATCAATTTTAGCTTAAACCGGGCGATATTCGCGCGCGCAATCGTGAATCCAATTAATGCACATGCTTTAATTGCTCGCGGGTGAGTGCGAGTTTTCGTTATAGGCAGTGATTATAATAACGCAGGTCGCGCGTGTTATAAAATCGAACAGCTATAATGCGGAGGCGCGCAACGCGGCGCGTCATCCAGTCCGGCACATCATAATCGCGCCTCGTGAAATAATTGCTCCGACGTTTATGCAAATGCATAGCTAATAACAACCGCGGCGCATTCATCGGAATGTTATTAGACTTAATGGACGAGTGTGGTCCGGAGTCACGACTACATCCAGGACGAAACAAAGCGCCGCTGCCCGGAAACAGAGATTCGCGCGCGCTTCATCGAGCGCGGGACGGAGATGCTGCGAAAAAGTGAAGGAAATAACTAATGGGTTTAGAGGGCGGTTTGACGGTTTGAGATGGACAGAGAATGACTCTACGTATGTGTGCCACAATACCCGACCATTTTCACCCGCGGGGAATAACAATGCACAGTCCGCTGCACTTGCCGCTTAATGTCATCCTCAAGCCGCGTCTAGTACCATTAACACATGCGACATATCACGTTACACAAATAACGGACTTTGTGTGCATCGATGTTGTACTACGCGATATTGTCCTTGCGCATCTCATTTTAAGACGGCTATTACACGTCTCCGTAGACACGAGTTTTTTGGACGTATCTGTTAGTAGCAAACAATGAAAACTATCGAGAAAAAATAACTCTTACAAATTAAAACATGTATACATATAAAATAAGAATAAACGAAGCTGAATCAAATCAAATTAGAATTGAAGTTTTTGTGTTCACAGGATTTTAGTGAATTATAACTTATCGATTTTTTAGATAGATTTTGCGAAAACACGTGATACATAAAAACTTTTAATAACAATCGGGCTTGTCCATCATTATTTTCCATTAATCACTTTATATGCTTCTTTTTTCAGGGATGATCGTCGGAGTCCAGGAATAATGCAGGACGGCGAGGATGAGTGTCGGTTTTCCTTCATGGGACAATGACGATGCAGCAATTTTCGCAGCTGCTTGTCTCTTTGTCATCGGTGACAATCTTTAGAACGAGGCTTGCGGCGACAGTGCCGAGGCTCTTTCTTTTCTCGCATACACATCGAGAAAAAACCGGAGGAATCTCTCTCGGTATAATCGCGTCTTCACGCCGACGACGTTTTCTTCGCAGAGCAATATCTCCGGGTGTTCAAGTTTTGCAGATGTTATAATAGTGTGATAAATATTTGGTGGAGGTAAACATGAAATTAAACCTCTTGTGCTTGAGGTATTTCTCAAGCATATTTCTTCTTTACGCAGAAGGGGCGAGGTGAGGTTTGCAAGCAGCTTGAGATAAATTCTCCGCGTGCTGGATAAATATACCACGACGCGTTAAAGATGTCGTTCGTGTAATGTAAAAATTAAAAATTTTAAATTTATTTCAATTTGTTAATCTAAACCGACATCTTGCTTAGAATTCAGAACAACTATGCTGGAACAATTCAAAGTATATTGTTATGCTATTAGTGAAATAAATAAACCTATAACATTGCACTATTAAAATTGAAAATACATGTAGAACTATTTCTAAAAATAATTATTTAATTTGTCGTAACATGTATTTTTATTCGCAACTTATTTATGTGAAATGTATTATAATGCTTAAGACGTATCTGTACCTTGTAATTACATCTCCCTTGTAATAACGGAAGTGGAACGCTCAACAAAATGACAACAATATCGCGAGATTCTAATAATGTGCCATCATGTCAAAATCCCGCAGCACACATGACGTGACAGCATGTGTAACAGCGGTTTCTACATTTCACACCTCCCCGGAATGTCAGTGTTGTGGCTCCTCAAACAGAAGACCACATTAATCTATAATGCGCGTCAGGCAGAACGTGTTATATAAAATAACCTCGTTCGTCTGTTTTATTGCGCAAGAAAACATTGTAAATTCGTAAATTTAATTTCCCGTTGCGCAGAATTCGAACTATCATGTTCGGAACAAAGCGATAGTTTTTGCCCGCATTTAAATTTTCCCGCACTCGGTTATTTTCATTTTACCCGTTGTTCGCCAAAAAAAAAACAACACCGAAAATTGAAAACGGAAAGGTATCGCGAATATAAAAAAACGAATAACCAAAAAAAATGAATTTTTCTGCAGTCTTGGTGTGATTTAAGTGATAACAAGCAGTAGTGCGGCTTGTGGTGCACAAAACGCGTATGAAAATGAAACGAAAGCGCAAAGCCGACCGTGGTGTTGCTCAGCGCTCTTTTTGAAACAGAAATGGGAGGACACGCGAACGGAAAAAATTCGCACGATTAGAGAGTCGGGAGCGTGATAAAGTGCGGGACAAGTTGAAAGAGAGAGAGAAAGAGTGTGTGTGTATGTGTGTGTGCGCGCGCGCAACAGTCTCGCTTGAACAGTTCGATAAGCGAGAACAGCTACCGGATGCTGAAACCATCCGGAGGCATGTCCGCGGTGAATGTCGCATGCCGACACCGCATGTTATTCAATTCCGCATTCATTACACAGAAGACAACGCGGTGTTTCGCAATCGCTGCGGGCGGTCGCGTCTCGTTAAGGGCCGGCTTTTCACGCGGGGGCTGCACGCGAATTGCGCACGAACCGCTCCATGCAATATCATCATCGCTGGGCGATTGTGAACTGCGGCGTCGATTTGCGAAATCGCGTTTGTCGGCTAAGTTACAATCATCCAATGTCTTAATCGATGGAGATTTAATCGCATATTCGAAGTTTGATAAAGATTAAGTTGACGAAAATATAAAATAATTCATAAGTATTTTAATATAATATAAATAGCAAAAAATTTAAAAACACCAAGTTTTTATATTTCTATAGAAAATATTAACAATAATATCTATATATAATCTTTTATTCAAACAAGCCACAAGTTCTTAAAAAATGAATTAAAAGATATCGAGACAATTTGTTTTGGGAAAATTGGAAATACAAGAGAATGTTTGCAATGTGACTATTGAACGGAACTGTTTTATTTTTTTTTTTTTTTTTTTTTTTTTTTTTTTTTGTATTTTTAATGTCGAGAGTGAGTTTCGACGGCCACGAATCGCGCGTGTCAGCGCGATCGCAGGTTAATTTTGGCGCGCGTCGCTGCTTAACTGATAAAAAGCGCGCCTTGTACGACGTGTTATTGTCTACGTGTATAGTTACAGAAACTACCAATACCGAGTTAAACTCATGTGTGCCGGAAGAGAGTTTGCCAATTGTGCGAGAAGTTAAAACGGGAGCACGAGGAGGTAGAAGGGCGGAAAGTGTCGAAAAACAGCGCGGATACCGAAATAAGCATCTTTGTGTTTATATCGACAAAAAATTTGTACCGAAGCTCTGGTATGCCATGGAAAACAAGCCGGCAAAGTCCCTCATTTGCTAAATTTGCGCCGTCGCTCGGTGAATTAACTAACTGACGCTGCATGTTGCAAAGCTTTTCTATGAGTTGATATTATCTTTCTCTCTTTCTTTCTCTTTTTTTCTCGATTATTGTAACACAATAAACACGGAATGCACTTTGAATTTTATCTAATTTATTTTGACACATAAACAAATAGATAAAGTTAAATAAATAAATAAATGTAAAGAGATGTATATAAATGTTTTTATGTATTTTAAAGTTTTTGAAACTATTATTTGAATGGAACTTCGAATGTGATAGTTTTGTTGAGATTTTGTTGACATACTCTAGTTGAGACACGGTTTTAATTTTGCGTGATCTCGAGATTGTAAATTAACAGAGAAAATCCGTTCTGAAGTATACATTAACATGAAAGGATGAGGTCGATTGGATTAAAGAGCAAATTATTCCTCTCTATGTATAATTGATAGTATCGAATTTCGTTACGGACCGAAAAGTGCATCGTTCTGAATGCATCGATTCGTACTGATCGCGTGTACCGATAGCATTGATTATGTATGTGCACTCGGCTTTCTCTCTATTTCTTTTTTTTTTATTTCAACTCTATAGATACAGTGCGTATATCTAAAAACACGTACATGAATGAAACAAAAAGTTCAATTAAAAGCAATGTAGGTACATATAGATACATATTGTTTAAATATAGGTATATTGTTTAAATATATTGCTATATTAAAATCACAGCTTTGTTTCGTCAGGAATAAAACTGTGATTTTCTATAATGGGAAAGAGTAACGTAGTTTTCACAAGAGTGTCATTTTAATTGAACGCTCCTTTATCACACGTGCACATAGAAGATGGAAATTGAGTTTTATCGTAACAATTTCATATGTGTTAATAGAGAATTGATATTGAAGTTACAACGACAAAAATCACGCTGTGTTCTTCCAGATTGTGTGACATGTACATTTAGCAAGAGAGAGAGAGAGAGAGAAAGAGAGAGAGAGAGAGAGAGAGAGAGAGAGAGAGAGAACATATATGCAAATATTAAAAACTGAATGTACCGTATCCAGATAAGAAACGTATATATAGTAACGCGATAAATTATGCCTCGTATCTCCTACAAAGTAGGAAAATGTCTGTTATTTCGCTTTTCATCTCTGCAACGTTATTAACAGCACATTTCCATTACTTGCGTTTCCAGTGCCATGAGTAGTACACGCCGCGCTTTAATAATTTTCAACGTGGTCCTCGCTTTATTTTACGGTAATGCGAAGTTTCAACCAGACGTCGTGGTTTTAATAATTTCTAAAACGGCGAATATTCCGTGCTCGGTTTTGGAAAGTTTCCGCCATTACACCTCGTCGCAAATAGCATGTAAAATAGTCGCCTTGCGATATCAGGACTATATCGTAGTGTTTGAATAACAAGCTACACACGAAAAATGCAAGTGTCATATATGTATTTTTTCGTTTCCCCTTCTTCAAATTTTTATTTCAATTTGACATGCAAATTGCTTCGACATGTCGTGCTGTTGTTTTAATATAAACTTTGTATTACTTTATTATTTTTAGTATTTTTTATTAAAATAACTATTTTAATCCTTATTGTATTCTATAATTATATATTGCTGTATTTATGTCAAGATGAAGTTTTGTTAATCTTTCCGCGACATATTGTTTCATTAACTTTTATTGTGTCGCATACGCGCATAACAAAGTCCAAATAAGTTTCTTCCATTCCTCGATTAGCAATATCACTTTTGCTAATGAAACCGAGCGCAGGCGCTATAATCAACGCTACAGAAATAGAATGTTAATCAGCGATTACGCGTATTTGCACCCGACTTCCAGATGCACTTTTTGTGGTCTGAAATTCCGCCGCCACCGCCGCGCCGCGGATTGCATGCACTTAAATGTACATCCAGGGCACAGTCGGGCTGGCGTGCTATCTGTCTGAACAGTGCGAATAATTCTCAGTATAAACTAGAGGGACCGAGAAGGCTTTTAATCGTGCGCGCCGGTTATTCCAGGTGTAGGGAAATTACACGGGGCGCGGCGACGAGAGTACGACGCGGCGGAGCGGCGCGGAGAGAGCAGGAAGATCTTGGTAATTGATGCAAGTTGAAATTGTAACGAACGCCCCGGTCGCTTCGGCACCGTGAATTTAGCGAGCGTGGTGATGCACGTCTAGAGTGTCTCTCGCGCACGATTCTTTTCCTTTCTTTTTCTTTTGTTATTTTTTTTGTACTATTCGCGATGACCCGTGTCACTCAGCACAGGATCGGAATCACTGTCGTTTGTTCAGTTTCGGAAACTGAGCTGTAATCAGTATCCTTTTTGTCGGCTTTCAGTTTTTACACAAAATTTGAATGTCACGATTTCTTACAACGATACATCAATCAGTAGAATTATTTATGCGTTATGGAAATTTGATCATTGTGATTGTGACGATTAATTTCACAGTCTATTAATTTTATGTATATTTATGTTCTTTTTTATTTATTTAAACTATGTTTTAAATATTAATATTCACGAATTTCAAGTAACATTATGACATACAAGAGAAACGTCTGACATGATTAGAACTACTTTTTACATCTGCCTGAACCGGCCCTGCCACGACGCTACCCTCCGAGTCCACCATTCTCTGCTGCATTTCCCGGTGGCGCTCAGCGCAGAACCCACACGCTGTTGGCGAATCGGGAGCACCAAAGTAGGACGTGCCCGGAATTCGCCGAGTGGATTCATTTACGGTCCGCCGAGTGATAAGAATTTAATCGCGTATTAACATAAGCCGAAGTTGCAGCTATCGAGGATCTAGAGAACGTGTTATCGAGTCCTCGTTAAATTCGTGAGGTGGTTTCGGTGTGGTGCGGGAACAACTTTGGCAACTTATTTCAGATGCTTTTCTCGTTTTTTTCATCGCTATTGCGACATTGCTACTAATTCTGAGCAGAAAGCAAGAAGAAACGACAAATTTATATACGAAAAGTGTCTAAAAATTCTCAACTTTAAGCGTTTCCAGTGTTGCATAAAAAACATGTAAAAGAAAAAGATAATTTTCTGCAAAATTTTATTTTAAATTTTTTCTGTATAAAAAATCAAAGAAAAAATTATCTTCTTAGAGAAATACTTTACGCTGTCTTTGATAATATTTTCGATAAGAGATAAATATCATCTTATTTACGTCTAATTGAATAAACTCTAGGAGCGAAGCACACACACATCTGAGTTGCGCTCCTCCACAAAGAAAAGTTTCCGGCGCAATAGAACCGATAGTCTCATTTACCACCTGCCACGCGATAAAAGTTTAATCGCATATTAATATAAGCTCAAGCCGCAAGTACTGAGTATCTGGAAAACTTGACAATGCGTAACTTCCTAAGATAGCTTAATGATTTACGAAGAATATGGGAAGAAAACTCACCTGATAATTTGTCTTCATTATTGCACGACGCTGTTTTTAATCGGCTTATGCAGCATCCAGTAAGCAGCTATACTTTGCTAAATTAAAGAAGCTTTTATTAAATTTGTTAAGTAACGAGATGAGCACAAGACACACATATTGACATTTATATTAATTTATTCTACAATCTTTTACTGTGTCAAATTGTACGACGAGCTCTCGAAATATTAGAAATAATTACAAACTTATTTATATACACTTGCTGAGACTTTTAATTACAGAGAAAGAAACACGTTGATTACACATCAATTCCTCGTTTCGCACTTATTATCTCTTGAACGCGCGCGTTTCCAGCTAATAAAACTCACACCTGGCAGCATAGTCCGCTTCCGTCGGCCTCTATTCGAGTGTTCCCTGGTGTGTCTATCCTCTATTTCTTTCTGCGTGTGTGTGTGATATCCTTGTTCTCATTCTTGTTTCCTCGCAGTTTGACTCGCGCGAACGTTTAGATATGTTTCAGACGAGTTATCTCCACTTCTGCAGAATTTTACTTGAGCGAAATTGCATATTATCTCGCGGCAATTTTCCGAGTAAATCTCTTATTACTTCGTTACATCGTTCTGTCGCAAACACAATTCCTGCTTTCGTCCGTGTTTTTGTTTAACTCCTCGTACTCTTTGTTCCCGTGCTTTAATTTCCCTGTATATTCAGATAACTGCTTTTATTTACTAGAGAGCCACGTATATATAATATTTGCGGCAACAATTATTTATCGGTCGGCCAATGATGAGTTGTAATTTTTGATCTCTTAAATCTCGCAAAATTATAGCCCATAAAATAATAATAAATGCTGATTACTAAATTAATGAAATTTATTTTCACTTACAAAGATTATGCCTTCAATAATTTACATATGTATGGATATATAGTATATTTACAGTGCGACTTTCAATTTGCCAAGAAAAAACAGCAAACGTCATATTTCTTCTCAACTGCTTGTTAAATTTAAAATGCTAACGACGTTCGTATTTCATCGATTCTTTCTACGATTCTGTGCTCAATCAAAGAACCGAGAACTAGTTGCTACGACATTGGCAATTTAATATTCAATTTAGTTTTACATCACGAAAAATTTCTACCATTATATTTTTATCGCGTACAGAAGAAAGTACGAAAATATAGCAATCTGCATTTTTAAAGTAGTATCTTATATTGACGAAAAAAATGTTCTTCTTAAATAAGAGAAACAAAATATAAATATTCGCAGACAAGCGAACGAAATTGCTTAACTAAGACCTTAATGAGCAGATCTTCCCTTTCAGTGCTTCGTCTGTACGGGACTGAAAATCGGAGACGAAATCCTTTAAATGAATCCAGACGCAGTGACGATGAAAAGCTAACGAACGTTTGTCAAAGGATAAATTCGTTCCGCTCTCTTTGCGCTATACAAATTATTCTGACATTCCGACACTCTCAAATATCAAATATCGAGTCGAGTGCGTTTTCAAGAGAATAATAGCTAGTAAATGAACGATAGTTAATATAGTTAATATGTTTCATTCTTACATGCTGTAATGGATATTAATTATACACATATATATGTATGTATATAACAACTATAAGCTTTTGTGTAGAAATGATAATATTACCAATGTAAACACTCGTCTTTTTTTATATCATTGCAGGGCTATACAACCTTGACTTAAAAAAAAAAGTAATATCTTTTTCTCATCAAACAAAATGACAAAATGAACAATATTGCGAATCAGAGACAGGAAAATTTCATAGAAAAAGAAAATGCCGAAAAGCAAAACTTGCGAAGTTGTCCAAGCACAGTTTCAGTTTGTTCGTTACACAAAATTCAGTTTGTTTGTTACACAAAACTGACGTGGTTCTCTAACCGGCAAAAATAAAACCACTCTTCCTTTCTCTTTCTTTCTTTTCGTTCTTTCACGCGACAATATTTTTGCGAGAAACAGAAAGTTTTTATATTTTTCTGTTGCACTTGATTCACTTACTTTTATCTATAACGTAGCACACATGTACGTGTGCAAACATGTATATTCTTTCAATTTTGAAATACCGAAGAGGTTTTTGAAAGTTTGATATCTTCCGGAAAAGTTCAACTTTATCTCACTGAGACAACAGGAATAAATTTAGCACCTCGCAAATCTCTGCATTCCGACCTCGCGCGGCCTTATCTTGCTTACGGTTCTGGCTTATCAGCCTCCTGTTTATCTTGCAAAGCCAAGCCGAGGATCAAACCCTGTGATGCAACTCGAAGTGAAATTTCAACATAATCATCAAACGTACGCGTAATGTTACATATCTAGAAAATTAGAAATAACAATAGTTTATTGTATACTATATTTTAAATATATTTATTTTATATCACCGCTGATTTATTAAAAAAGTGGTTTTATTTAAAAGCATCATTCTATTTTTCGTGATTTGCGCCTGACTCTTTTCGACATTATTATCGATTCAGATGTCACGACAGTGTTTCGCGAAATGTGTGGGTAACGAATAAAATCAATATCTAACACACAATCCGCATCGCTATAACCGTCCGAACCAATTCTCAACTCGTTTACGAACTCGCGTGAACGACGGGAAATTTCGTATTCAAAACTCTGCCTTTTCGCCCGTGACACACGTCGGTGCATCGATGTCGTGTTGTTAACGGCTCAACCGTGTACTACCTCGCGGGATTCCGGAATCTACGGATACGGAATCAAATTACAGTTTGCTTGCGGCTGACATGTGGCTTGCTTGTATGGCATTAGTCAGACGAAAATTCATTGATCAGTCGGTTGCGACGGTATCTCGCCTACATTTTCGGACGTGTCGAACGACGAGGCGCAGTGGCAGCCAATTACGCGGAGAGCTTTGAATCAAACAGAATGAATCAGTCGCATAAGCTAGCAATAATATATACGTAATACGGAAATGCGTACAAGTTTACTTGTGCTTTAATCCGTGCTTTATTTCGATTCGGACAATAAGGTTCAACGTCAAATACACTTTCAACGTGAGAGAAAAGCGTTATATGCGTTGGCATTGAGAATTACAATCAACATAATACAAGTAAATTTAATAGATATCGGAATAAACTGTATTTTGCTATTTGTATCAACATTAGTACGATAAACATAACGGCATTATAACGTGACGAAGACTATATGACTCATGAATGATTCACTTTTGTCCATGCTTCGATAAGCACACCGTATAGAATTGAGCTATTGCAGATATGCTTAATCATCCTGACGCGATTCGGAGATGACGGTCAGTGAAATTCCCTGAGTATACTTGTTGCGAATTAGTTTTCGTATTCCGACCGTTATGTATATATCGAATTAAACTGAAACATACAAATAAAAAATACATAAAGAAGTAATAAAATTACGAAAGAAATAAAACAATATATTGCTCACATTTCAAATGTCTTTGGAAAATAATATAATTACAAACATACGTATTTTCTGTTTTAAATAAATAATTTATAAATTATTATACACTACAAACACAATCTGTCACTTATATGAATAGAGAAAAAATATAACTGGATTTTTGTTTCTTTTCAAGATAAAATGAATAAATACGTTTTAATATCATTTACGCATATTGGCGCCTTTTACGTCAATGTAGTCTCTGCAAACAGCGGCCTGCGGAGATATAGAAGGAATTGATTGCAGAAAATTAATAGAAGAGGGTAGATATATAACCTCAGCGGCGCGTATCAAGTTGGTGTGTAAAAAGATGCCAGGAGGATTGTTTGCATAAAAGTGATAGACGAGAGGAGAGAACGTACAGTATCGGTAGTGCGCGTCATGGATACTACGGTATGCATGTCTCCCTTTCCCGGAGGTGAAAATATTCCGGGCGTACGTCCTTAGGGTGTCGTATCCCCGTGCCAGTGGCAGGACATCGCGATGTTTTACGAGGCGGCGAAGCCGTGTGCCAACTGTGTTCTCGTTATGTTAGATTTTACTATGCGGGCGCTGCATAAATTCGTTAGCCAATAAAATCCTCATCGCGCGGTGCAATAATCGGACAGCGAATAATCGCTTTGCGTACGCGATAGAAATCACAACGAGATGGCATCTACTTTTTTCGCAACCAAAAAAAGTCTTTAATCACAAATGCGATTTAATATTACAAACTTCTTTAAAGTTAGAAGAATTATGCGCAAACTGTTACGAAAGAGAAGCGTTTAGAGTAAGATTTGTTGTTTGGGTTGTTTGTCCGAAAGCAATAGATTCGCGAGAATTTTAAAGCGTGATAAAAGCTAAGATTTTTTGTGCTGTTTTACGCGCTATTACGTACCGTTTTATTAACGAGAAAATCTCTAGAAGAAATAAGAAATAAGAGTTAAACTTTTTCTCTTTCTTTTTTGTTTCTTTATACTTTCAACTACAGTCAAATTCCAACTAGACTAATGATTAACAAATCGTCGAGTTCTGTATATATATGCTGCGTGAATAATTTAACAAACCGGACAGTCATGAAAATTCATATTCTGTTGCCTTGCATTTGTATCTTCTGAAATGGTCCGCCAAAATACAATAAGAATATAATCCGGTATTTACTTTTAATCGAAATGTAACGCTATGCGTTACGCAAATATCGCGGTTAATAGGATCGGAGCTCAAAAAAGATGAAAACCTAGTATTTATGAGATTTTATTTTATTTCAGCAGATATACGTAAAAATACATTTCAATATCCGTTTAGTGAATATGAATGGCCTGAAGCAATCCGTGATTCTTCCGTGTTTCGCGTTCTTGTGTACCCGGTTCAAATGCAAAACAAATCTCATTGTTCTATAATACTTGATCTTTATAGTTCTTTCATCAAAACGTGCATGTTAATTGAATATCAATTAAAATAATAGCAACGCATAATTGTTATTTTTTGCTGTATGTTTTATACCTGTCTCTCCTTGTCTCTCCCTGTTTCTCCCTGTCTTTCCGTGTCTCTCCGTGTCTTTTGAGAAAAGGAGAGACACGGAGAGACCTCTCCCTGTCTCTCCGTGTCTCTCCCTGTCGGATTGTAATATAAGTGAGATCAGGTCCATATTACAAAAAAAGCAAAAAAGCAAAAAAATAGTTGGAAAAAACCAATAACATACTATTAATTATTGAAAAATATTAATTTTTTATAAATATACTTTTCTTTTAAATATACGAGTCGTTTCAGCATTCAGGGAAAACATATGTCTTATATAAAAAGGAAAAAATTATTTATTCACAGTATATGCAAATGCCAATATATGAACGCGCCGAATATGTCTGACTTGAACGTGTGTGCGAGCACGAGTGCGTCTGTAAACGCGGCTTGAGTAACGCACACGCAGACTGATTCTTAAGAATTTTTGTGACAAATTCTTGTATTTTGAGACGTAAGATTCAAGATCTC
>QVOA01006030.1:0-21198 GCA_014825685.1 Pseudomyrmex cubaensis | reverse complement strand
CTATTACATAAATCTTTTTTCTGTATAAATAAAAAACACAGACAATCACCGCAATTAGCCAAGTACTAGACTCAAGACTGTAGATCCCACAAAACGGGCTTAAAACAAAAGTAAAGTACAAAAACTTGGCGTGTCCGGAGAGGTCTCTCCCTGTCTCTCCCTGTCTCTCCTTGTCTCTTCGTGTCTTTTGAGACAGGCGGATACTTTTATGTACTTGGCGTCGAGACGCTACCGTGTCTCTTGATAACAAAATATAATTAACAAATTATATAATATATTTAAGTAGTACAGAAATATATGTATTTATTTGTTGTCATATAAAATGTATAAATAAAGAGATATAATAATTTTCTATTACTCTCGTGCAGTGCAGGAAGGGGATTTAATAAGAAGTAAAATATATTTTTTTTTTTTTACTTTTTCGCAACACGCAGCTCACGACTCTGCTGGGGTGCTGCTGTAGGCGGAAGAAATTCGTGTCAACCGTGCTACCGATGGTCAACGATTGCATTTTGCTGGCGGTGCGGGATTGCGAGGCGGCGCAGGACGTCCTCTGTCTGATGCTCGAGTGGTGTTTACTGCCAAACGAGGAAGCGAGGCTTCAGATAATTAACGCGCTCGAGTCCACAACATCCGGGAAGCAGCGTTACGCCGCGCTCTGCCAGAAGCAGAAAAATCTTCAGGAGTTGGTAAGGCGAATTCGCGCGAAACTCATTCCGAGATTCAACGTGGAAATTGGACGTGTTTTTGTTCGCGTTTCTTTCAATCCTCGTATACGTTCAACGTGTGTGTGATTTGATCGCAATCTTGACAGCAACAAAAAGGCGGACCTCGGAGATTGACGCTACCGGTGCGAGCGACAGACGCCGACGTAGCCGTTCTGTTAGGTGGCGGCGCTCTCGGTAATCTCGAATGCCTCAGCCTCGCCTTCACTTCCGTAACATCCGCGTGCGCGGAACAGCTGATCAAGCTGCCGGCACTGAGGTACCTGAATCTGTGGGCGACGCAGTTCGGCGACGCCGGCCTACAACTGATAAGCGAGCATTTACAGCAGCTGCAGGTGTTGAATCTCTGCGAGACGCCCGTGTCCGACAAAGGCATCTCGATGTTGGCCTGTGAGTATTTACAGTTCTCCTAAAATATTGAAAATGCGAACGCGTCACCGTGAAAGAAAAGAAAAAAAGAGAAGAATAAATTGATACGCAGTTTTTGAATTGAAATTAATTGTTCTCGCAGATTCTGAAAAAGAATCGATTCGAATTCGGCGATCGCACGATATCTAATTTTTTTTTAAGTTTCCTCGATCATTATTTTGTGTTGACAGCATTAACCAGCCTAAAGAAACTGAATCTGAACAGCACGAAGCTCTCGGCCCAGACGTTCGAGTCTCTGAAGAAGCGATTGCCGGATCTGCAGGAATGCGATGTTCGATACACGGAGGCCTGGTGACCCGAGTGCACGGCCAGCGAGTTGCTCAACGTTGGCCAAGTTCTTTACACCACTCTAAACTAATATCTTGTTGCCTACGGTGAGGCAAAAGTGATGAAACAACGCTGAGGTGCTTGGTCGTACGAAAAATAATTCGGGGTAACTGCCGACACGCGAGATATAACAATATTCTTATAATCGGTTACTTCGTTTGAATATCGAGGTGAAAAGTTTTTCGCTATGAGTCTATGAGTCGGCAAAGCAATCGCTGAAGCCGATGCGTCTATCGTCGTTCAAAAAACCTTGTCGGGAAGACGAACGAGGTTCTCTCTCGCTGAACAATACGAAGAAACGAGAGTGAAGAATCCGTCGTCGAGTCTGTGCGAAATATCTTCTCGATGTTGCTTGTACTCGTCGTTCCGGTTCGAATCGGTCGAAAGATTCTTTAGAGTGATAAGTGTGTGATGGATCACTATTGATAAAAAAAAAAAAAAAAAAAAAAAAAAAAATACTACTCGCTATTTACATTTACAACTTCTCTTCCGAAAAGCGGGAGATGCATTCGCTACCGCGCTAAGCATTAAATTCAGAACGTCTCTCTTCCACGTTGACGAAAGAGCAATTTTTCAGTTGGACATTCCAAGAGTCGCGAACCTCGAGACGTCAATTTTCCAGGAAAGACGCGCGTCGCGCGAGCGAATAAAGATTAACGATTGTAGAGTAGCGCGATCGTCGTCGGCATTTGCATAAAATGCGAATCAACCGAGCGAAATGTCGAGAAGAGTCGATTAGAGTCGTGAGAAATGCGAGGATAAGTTCGAGCGCCGTCCGGAAATGGACGAGGGAAACATTTGCGTCAAGACAGATGCGGCGTTTATTGTGCCGCAATAATTTGTGTTGAAAGCGGCCATCCGCGTTTATAACGACCATTTACGCGACTGAAACCGAGCCGTCGCGGTTTTATCGAGCGGCTTTGTATCAACTTTAACGATAACTTTGGTAAGTTCTTTCTCCACTCTTTCAGTTTCTAAACAAAAAAAGCGAAAATCGGTTTTACGCTGTAAAAATGTAATAAGTATCTTCCGAGCTTTTTCGTCCGATTCTTCGGATAAGATCCATTATCTTTTTTATACGTCTTTTTAGTGAATAATACCATTTTTTGATGGAGATTAAAATTACATGTATTTACGTATGTATTTGTCAAGTTTGGTGTGTCTTGAAGCGTTTCATTAAGTAAACATCGTGTAAGTAAACATTGCTGTTATTCGCGTCGATTGTCGCGCAAAATCGAACGTCGTTTCGACGTTTGTCGCGTCGCGAAAAGGAGATTTCTTGCTAGCAGAGCGTGACGCGTGTCAGTAACGAAGTAAACAGGAGGAGTAATCCCGCACGAGAAACCGTCCTTACAATCTCTCTTCTGACTTAAAACAACTCGACTTGTTACTGATTAAAAACCTGTCGAAACGGAGTTGATTAAATCATCGTCCAGTTAAACCGATTGTTGTAAGATCTCTCTGCCAGCGAAAAGAGCCAGCAATCACGACGATAACGAAATAAATAAATTTACTTATGATAATGATGGTGATTGCGATAAAGTTGTACTAAACAAAGACTGCTCCCCAATTGCGAATGTCGCTGACGAGCCGTAGACGCGAATTCTTGCAAAACCGCGCGCGTTCCTCGCTGCGAGAGACACTTCCTTTTTCGTATTCGAGATGTGCTCGACTGCCTTAATCAGCAAGTTCTGAGCGACCACTGCCGTAACGTGCGTCGCGAGCCTCGGCGAGCGCGATGTTACTTGAGAAAATAAAAAAAAAAAAAAAACAAAAAAAAACAAGAAACAAGAGAGAGCGAAGCCTCGAGCGTCCCGCGCGTTTACTATCAGAGACGCTGATTTCGAGCGTTTCTGACGTTTCACCGTGAGCATGCGGTGCATTCGTGCATTTCGTTTCTTCTAGTGTAAATAGATAAGTAAGTAAGACTCGTCCCTCGTCTCCCGTTTCTTCTCTCTATCTTATTACGTAGGTTTTAATAATTTATTCTTTAGCTAAAAGAAAATTTCTTCTTCGTATATAAATATATAACAACATATAATATCGCACGTATATTGTCGTACACGATTCAACTCTCGTACTAGCGCGATCGTCGCGTTTTATAGGGGATAGTCGATATCTCTCGAGGTTTAGAGAGCGCAGAGTAAGACAGAGAAAGGAGAAAGAGAGAGGGTCCATCGAGAAGAGGAAAGATTGTTTTGCAATCTGGTGTGTGTCGAATATTATGCAACGGCAAGGGAACAAGCATTGTAAGAAGACTGTTTTACGTCAATTTCACATAAGAATCATTAACCTGTGATTTATTACGTCAAGTTAATTTGAAAAGAAATCAATAAAATTCGAATTTAATACATCACGAAGCGTTCATTAGTGTTGCGCGCCTTTTTCTCGTTCATTTGTTTTATCCCACATCTCTGTGGAATCCGCGAATCTTGCGTTTGATTCTCTCTTTACATCCTTTCCGACCAAATCAGGAATTTTTAAGTATTTTTATCCGCGCAAATTTCACTTTTTCGCATGCGTGTTGTTTGTTGTGCGTGTAATTCTATATAGCCGTTTCAACGGTGAAGTCTGTAAACCACACTTTGCTGTTAGAGAACGTGTGCGTTACGAAAACGGAGAGAAAGAGAGAGAGAGAACGGATGTTTCGGCGTTATATAAATTATTAATATCGTATATCTTTCTTTGACATTTTCGTACGAATAAAAATGTTTAATCGAAGAAAATTTATTGTATGTATGTCATTTTATTAGTTTACGCACGAGAATTCGCCCTGATCATTGCTAATTAATTCTTTTTTTTGAGATGAACTAAAATAGAATTTCAATTTTGATATTGTTTCAATAGTAACGATGATTATTGGAACAATGTATGATATGATACACACAAGTGAATAACAATGCGAGATTAAAACACGAATATTATTTTATTTTATTTTATTTTTTATTATTATTTTTTTATTTTGTTGATACGAAAACAATTTTTATATGTACGGATATAATGCAATATATTTTTATATATTGCATCTGAGAAAAAGAGAGAGACAGATATAAATGCAATTATACTGTTACGACCGCCCGATATGAATAGCCGCGCTATTCGTATTGGTGGAAAAAAGAAGAATCGCCTCGATGACGAATGTTTGGTCATACAATCGCGACTCTCTGCAAAAAGTAAGTACGTGGGTTTTATATTAATGTAGAAACTAAGATATATTTTTTGAACAATTTTTTTCAATAAAACTAGAATTATATACATATAATACGTCAAACTAGAGAAATATATTCATCATTTTCTGACATTGTTAAAGTATTCAATGTTTCTGTTACAAAAACGTTTCTATAGATAAACTATATTTATGAAGAATTATAATTAATATTCCTATAATAAAATTTCGAATTTAAAAAGTAAACGGGTTTGTAGACGCATTGAAAGTATGTTATTTCATCGATTAATTATGGTAATTGTAGGTGTGTCACTATGTAATAATTGTAAAATTTAAATTATGGACAGAGTTTTTCAAACTTTTTATAAAACCGCATTTTTGTCGTAAATTTATTCGTCATGATATATAATTACTTTTTTGAAAATGTGTGTTTTAGTAGTCATTAATACATCATTCAATATTGCGCAAACGTGTTGTTTCGTCTATTGTATGTGGCTCATTCTCGATTAGGGGTTTTACATGATCAGGTAAACTCTCCCATATGGACGTGGAAACAGTTTCTGAAAACAGCACAGAGAATCTTTTATCTATAAAGATCAATTATATGATTATTCGAATGTTCACGTTTTATTATAATTTCTTTTCTCTCTTTTGTGAAATTTGCATTTATAATTGTGCTTGACTCACCTCTGCAACTGTAAAGTAAATCAGACCAGGTGATCATTTCCTGCGAGAAGCAATAGACGCCGAGTTTGCCGCCTTGCAGAGTCGAGTCGAAGATGTTTCCCGAGTCGGTGACAAGCTGCGTGCCCTGATACAACCAGAATCTAATAAGACCGATCTTTGGTCTGTGTATCAGAACCCATCTGTACGACACTCTCGGCTCCCATCCGAACATGCGCGGATCCTTCCACAGAACCTTTGTCTGCTGCGGCACGCTGTCTCTGTGCCAGAGACTGTTCCTGAGCATCTCACCCGGTCCGGTCTCGGACTCGACCAGTTTCAGATAAATTCCAGGATCGGCTTCAGCGCGGAAAGGTGCCGGTTCCCAATAGGTCTGGAAGGCCTTCTTCCAGCTAACAACGTAGAAGTGTCGATTGTCCTGGTAGGAAAAAATAAAACCCACGAAATCGTCGTCGTCGTCTTGATTATCGATGTAGAAGGTTCCTTCAAAGTTGACGCCCCTAAACTCATGCGGACCTACGTGCGAGATAATTGAAATTACACAAATTTATGATCGTTTGTTTCAAGTTAATTATTGACTTGTGATTTTTTTAAATCTATTAATATCCTTCTCATGGAAACAAACGCACCGACCGCGATTCCAGGATCACTGTTAAGAAGCTGCTGCATCTCGGCGCCTTGGTTATGAAGTTTCCACACCGGATCCAGCTGCGCCTCTCCGTATGGATCGAGAGCAATTGTCTCGTAATTGTTAAAGTTTGTGTTCCATATCCGACTGTTGTTGGGACAATTGTCGATCGTATTGTTGTACGTGTCGTTGTCGTTGTCATTCCAGCACGCATCGCCGATTTTCCCGTCTATATACACAGAAGATACGATGCAGCACGTACATTTCTTTGATAGATTGAGAACATTGTTTTATTTTTTCGCACTTACAATGGGAAATGCGCTGATCCGGATTGTACACGAGAGGACAATTATCAATTTCGTTGGGTATACCGTCGCCGTCTCTGTCGTCATCGCACAAATCACCGATGCCATCCCGATCGATGTCATTTTGTCCAGGATTCGCCAAATCTGGACAATTGTCCCTGTCGTCCTGAATACCATCTCTGTCGCGATCGTAGTTGTTGTCGCAGACATCTCCGACATGATCGGCGTCGCGATCCGACTGGTCGGGATTACTTATGCTCGGACAATTGTCGCAAGCGTCGCCGATACCATCGTAGTCGGTGTCGCGCTGATCAGGATTTTTCACCCTCGGACAGTTATCCTGATCGTTCGGAATACCTAATCGATATATTTCCTTATCAGTACATTTAATGTGGTTTTTTGTAAAAACTAATTTCAACTTTTTAAAACTTTAATTTAAATTTTATATAATTTGGAATTTCGCACATCGGTAATTGTTTTTTGTATTCAAAGAGTGAATATTTTAATTGTTACCGTCGGCATCAATGTCGTCGGCGCAAGCGTCGCCCCTGCCATCGTTATCGGTGTCCTCTTGTTTCGGATTTGGAAACCGCGGACAATTATCGCACACGTCACCGACCTTGTCATTGTCGCTGTCCAACTGGTCCGGATTGTAATAGAGCATACAATTGTCATCCTGATTTAATACGCCGTCGTTGTCGGCGTCGTTGTCGCACGCGTCACCGACCCCGTCGTCGTCGGCGTCCTCCTGTCCCGTATTCGGCACTGTGGGACAATTGTCAGCGCGACATCGATGATGATTGCATCGCAGACTTCTGTCAGGAATACCGTCATTGTCGCTATCAAAACCACAGACAAATCCATTTCCGGCCCAACCCGCGCGACACTGCAAGAAAACGACACAGAGACATTAATGCAATTAAACTTTTGAATTAATTTTAATTAATTTTTAATTAGATATTAGACTTTTGTTTTCAACAGAAGATATACGAAATATCAGTAAGCATTTGACCTTGCATCCAAACTGATTGTAGTACATGGAGATGCAGTCAGCATTGACATCACAGACTGTTGTCAAATCAGGACAGACATCCGGTCGATAATAGCATCCAACTGTGTGATTGCCAACGTAATTGTCTTTACACGGGCCGCATCTGTAGGATCCCTTCGGGAAACATGCAATAATAGTTAAAAAATATATACATACAATAACAGTTAGAATAATAGTTACAATACGGTAATGGAGATTGTTTGTATGTGTTTGTTGTAAAACAAACACATCTCTCTTATTTTTACCTCCGTGTTAATGCAATGGGAATGACGATGACATCCGCCGTTGTTTATCTCGCACTCGTTTATATCCTGACAGATCTGTTTTCGCGCTCTCGCCATCTCGACACCGACACCCTCCGTTGTCGGTCCGGTGTAACCGGGTGGACACGGATCGCATCTATATCCGGGTTGCAAATTGACGCATCGCACTCCGGGGTGACAGGGTCGAGCCAACTCGCATTCGTTTGCGTCGAGGCAAACCGTACCGTTGCCACCAAATCCCAACGGGCACGGACCACACCTGCATTTAAAATTAATAAAAATGATAAGAGATGAGATAAAATTTTAACTCTACCTGACTTTTATTTACTAAAACAGCATAAAGTTATAGAAAAAAAACATAGTTAATAGATTAAAAATAATTTCGAAAAATGCGTTTTGTTCTCTCACTTGTAATACGGCGGATTGTCGCTTGGATAGCATTGAACTTGCGCGTGACAGGGATGATCGTCGCAGGGATTTCTGCGTCTTTCGCATCTTCTACCGTCGCCGATGTATCCGCTCGGACACCTGCCACATCTGCGAAACAAATTTCATACACACAAATGCGACGTATGTTTAAATTATGAGCATCATATAATCTCACGCACAATACGTACGCACGTTAAATCCGTGAGTACTTACACTTGCACCCATTTTGAATGATGGTTTTACCTGTAACCGTCGGTGGAATCGAAGCAGTGCACGTTCTGGAAACAGGGCCGATCGACGCAAGTGATGAGTATCTTGACGCAGGTCCGTCCGTCGCCGGTGAAGCCGCGGGGACATGGACCGCACTTGGGTCCGCTCGGTGTGTTGCGGCAATCGGCACCGGGATAACACGGGGACTTATAGTCGCACGTGGACGGCGGCGGTGGTCGCACTACGGAATTACCGGGATCACGGCTCGAGTGACTTGACGAGTGAAGTTTGCCAATTTTCGGGGGTGGTCTTTCGTAAATCTCGCACATAATCTCTCCCATACACCGGTACGCGCATTGCCGAGAGCATTCCAGCGTGTGTGCCGTATGTGTGTGTATGTGTGTTGTGTGAGCGCGTGTTTAAAAGACTTGCAATGTTGCCAATGCGTATATTATCGATTTTTAAAGCAGAGACAAAGATGATTAATTTGATTTGACAACTTACTTTCCGTCGATAGAATATTGCAATGTAAATATCAGAGGAAGCGAGCGGTTTCGCGATAATGGTGTTACAATGAGTATACGAATTGCAAATCGGTCGTATCGAAAAACAATTAGCACGGGAAAAAACAAATGTATTGACGTCACAAGAGACGTCACAAATCTCGCTAATTGCCTACATGTATAAAAACAGAGAGAAAGAGAGAGAGAGAGAGAGAGACATTTAAATGCAAAATGCGAGCTCGTGGATTGCGTAACGCAAGAAACACACAAGAGTCACAACAAAGATGGAATTTTTCTACCAATAGGTATTTATTGCGTTTTGTAAGATAGATTGATACAACTCGTTGCATATATAAAACAAGTAATTTCTTCTGACACGCACAGAGATTAATTAATTAAATTCGAGGGTGCGAGAGACGACGCGCGCAAGATAAATGCAATGATTATTCATGACATTTACGATACGTTTGGCTGAGTTAAAAGAACTGTTATTTTCGAGAGCACGTGTCCTTTTCAATACGACGGAACGTCACTCACCACGACATGCCGAGCAGTTTTCGATCAAACGACGAAGATGTTGAGTTTCCACCCTCTGCGAAACAGACGTGTTAAATCATTAATTTCATTTTGCGGCAGCTCACTCAATTTATCTCTATACATTGTCTTGTTTTATTTTTCAACATAGTGTCGAAAATATATAAATTAGATATTTGAATTATGCGCATATTTTCACATCTTTTAATTTTGATTCCGTATATATGTATAAAATATAAAGAATGTATTTAATCTCATTTAAAGCTATAAAATATTGTTTCTCGCTTACATTTTGTTCCAGTTCCTGCCAAATTCTCTTGGTGACGTTGATCAATTCGTTTAGACTTTTTACAATTTGACTGTCAGTCAAGCAAACTGGAAAATTCATAATTGCACAATAACACGTTACACAACTTGAATGTTTTACTAATTTTATTTGACTCACTTTTTTCGTCCAAACTCTGTATTCCAATGTCGCCTCTTCTGGGCACTCTTTTGCCAGACCGCGACATATCGGTCTGATTAGGATAGTCGTATCGATCCGGACGGCCGCGAGAGGAAACACCAGGTTCGTTCGAAGAAATTCTTCCTGACGAAGATCTGGAGTGTTCCGGCGCGAAGAAAAGATCGTCGTCGGATATGTCATCGGTGCCGTATGGATCCGTTCTGTCGGGCTTAGAACCTGATTGATAATTAGTTCGGCCAGATAGATCGGGTTTTCTACGACGCTGTTCCGAAAGCGGCAGATTGATCGTCGTCGGCGACGTACGGGGTTCATCCGAATAGTCAAAGTTATCTGAATTCCCCGATTGTTCAAACCGAGCAAACGAATCAGAAGTGTACGGACTGTGTTCATCAGATGGGCTACGGCGTTCCGTGCGACGCAGATTATTTATGTTGCGATTGTTAGCACGACTTTGGTGATCGTCTGTACGTCTTTTGTTCTTTAAGTGATGAGAATGTTTTGTGCTTTCTTCACTGAACAGAGTCAGATTGTCATCGTGATCCGACGTGTTTCCGTTGGATTCATCACTTTCGTCGTGAGATTGCTGTTTCATTTTGTTTAGATCGTCGAGACATTTTTCTTTCTTTAAAGCCTCGCTGATCGTCGCAGTTCGATATACATTCGCCTGGCATCTTCGTTCTCTAAGCTGAAAAAAAGTGTGAAAAAATAAAAATATTCTCATTTTTGCAACTTAAACAATATTTTTAAAAAATATTTAAGTTATAGAATAAATGTGTATAAAAATATTTTTTTAACATTACTGTCTTTTATCATTGATTTTTATCGTTACCAAAATTAAATAAATAATGGACATTTTTTATCGTGAAAGACACGAGATTTCAGTCGGCCGATTCAGCGAGAGCTGAAAGTAATCGTGGAATAACAATGCGTGAAGTCTCTGAATAATAACGCGTGTGACAGTAATAGAGCGGGGGGAATAATTCATTGAAACGAATTCAATTAATTCGAGTAGTCGGAGATCGTTGTGTCTAGGTTGGGTAAGCCGACCAGGTGCACGTAATATGGAAGCGAGCTAGCTTAGGTCTTGTCGACCATATTTGGAAAGACGTCGTCCCACGTTCGGGAACGTCACGAACAGCACGTAAATAAAAAATTGCCGTGCGATGTCGTGAGCGAGAAAGGAAAGCGATAGGGGACAAAATTTAATTTCGGAGCTAAATAAAAACCGAAGTAAAGCGTCTTATATAGTGTGCGTGTGTGTGTGTTGGAAACTTACCACTTCCAGTGTCACGCTCGAGTCGTCTTGGAATACGTCGCGGAAAAATCTGTGGAGCGATACGGAACCCTCGTAAGTGCAATCGACGTACACGTCCACATGAGGATTGGATTGTTCCTGATGCACCAGAACGATTAAACTCTTCACAGGCGTGTTCTCCGAGAGGCTGTTCACGTTGACGTGCCCGTCGTAGCGTCGGCCGCTATCGTCGAGACCCTCGAATATAACTGAAACGTCGAACATCGACTTTTTGTGCGACTACGTAAAATTCGTAGCGAAAATATTTCCTCAAACGATTTGTTCTCCTCTTACCGCGCTTTGCTCGTCGATCGAGTATGAGTCTTATCTTGCTCCTCGAGTTTTCTTGTCTCACGGCTAGCAGAGTCTCGATCGAGCCGCTGGTGGATTTTCTCTTGCCTTTGATGTTGGACAGCGCGATAACGAACTCGTCGTCATACCGCGCTTCCCGCAAGCTCGCAGTCAGAGCTGTCGAAAGTCGACAAGACAAAAAGATGGGAAATTATTTATAACAAAAGCGCAATATCGCGCTTTAAATAACTCAATATCAAATGAAATAATAAATTAATATCAAATAAGAAATATATGGAAATATATACGTGTATCAATTGCAGTTTTCACGTTTTCTTAATGTATTTGAAAACACGTAGCAACGAGAAACGTAGCAACAAAATATAAACAGGAGTTGAGTGACCGTAGAAGTTGAAGTATTACGGAGCGGTCTCACGTTACTAGCGGGTTTTTTGTTGCGTTAGACCGAGACTGTCTTTGACGTGGTGCAAACACCACGCTCATTCGTAAAGAAAGCGAGAAAAGACGTTCATCAGAAACGATTTTTATTACTGCCCGTTTCGTTGATATTAATTAACACTTTATTAAAAGAGAAAAACCGCAGGTTTTGCAATTTATTGTTCACTTTAAAGTTCTCACCTTCATCGGGTATGACACTGCCGGAGCATATAGAAAGCAGCCCAAGGATCAGCACGGTCAGGACTCGCATCCTGACGCGTTTCCAAATCACCTCGCGCGATTATAATCCAATATTACTCACGATTGTATTTTACTGCGAGAAGAAGAAAGTTGCGGAGACGCGCGGAATCGTTTTGTCGCGTTTGATTTTCTTCTTCATGCGATTTGAGATACTCTCTGGAGTCTCGTATCGGAGTCGCGGTACGGAAGATTCTGACGGATGCGTCGAGGGACAGGCGCGGATATACAGACGGCACGATCGCCGACTGGAGCGTGAACGGCGGACTGTTCGCGACTTTATACGTCGCCTACGATTACGAGTTTATGTAAAAGATTTTAGTGTGCGCGCTAGTCCGCATCAATAGCGATCATGAAAAGTATAATAAGATTTTTTATTTTATAATTACAGGAAGTAATTATGTATGCGTACGTACGTTACATATCGCAGTTGTACTTTTAAGTATAAGCTCTCGAGAGAATCTCGTTTGCAAAAGAAATTTCTTGCGTGTAATAAGAGAAGGAGAGATAAACAAAAATTACAGGAATCGAAATTTGTGCTCGAGGAAAATTCACAAAACTGCTAAAACAAGATAAATAATTCACGTTTCTTCTGAAAGATTCTTACTGACAGAATGTATTAAAAAATTATATATCTAGTAAAAAAACTTCTATTGAACGGCAACTCAATTACATGTAAGTATAGAAATGAACAAGCAATATTATTGTCACATGACCTGGTCGAGTGCTTAGTCCTGATGTCACGCTAGCACATTAATCCGATGACAATATCATGTGTACACGTGCTGTTTTTAACGATAAGAAACAGTCATAGCGGAAAGGAGCGTCGTCGCAAGCGGCGCCAATATAAATTAATCACTTCCTTCTACGGTAACACGAGAAACTCCTCAGCGGAATCGATTAACGCGGAAAGTATACAGTCATTCTCGCATTAGTATTCTGTGTCGCTCTTTGGCGCTGCTCTATAAAAAAAATTGTCCTCACACGTACTTTACGAACGAGTGACGAAAATTTTCTGCAAATAATGTCTATACGATGAGCGCGCTCAAAATTTCGATTTCTTGTCAAAATTTTATTAAATGTTATTGTCGATAGGACCGGAGAAACGGTTCTCCGATCTCGAGAGTTCGTGATAGCAACTCAGTTTGTCTCGCCGATACGATGGACATTGCAACAGGTATGTAACAATGTCGCTTGGCGTGCCAGTTACGCGTGTGTGGGAAGTGGTCCCACCTACACATCCACATCAGTTTCAAACCGTAGACACGCTGCATGTAGCCTAGTTTTCTCTGCGATAATACATATAAGGTGTCTTCGAAAAACATAGTGACTTCTATCTGCCAGTTCATCAATTATGAAAACTGATATTAAATAGAAAGATCGAGATATCTTTACACAATGTTAATTAAAATTTAATAACTCCAATTGAAATAAACTTTTTATCAATTAGAGAAATTTGGGACACCAGAAAACACCAGAAATTCTTTTTAATGCGTTTAATTTTTGTCAGATAACAGAGAAATTTTTAACGAGATGAGATGTTTCACAGTGCGTTTCGTTTGTATTGTGCTCGACAGATATCGCATGTGCGAATTAACACGCGGAACGAAAGCGATCTTTCCGAATCCCCGACGTCATTTCGCGTTCTTCGTTAATATAATCGTTTTAGCCTTGTCAAATGTTACTCGAGACATTACGCAGCCGTTCCGAATCCTTGTGATGTCTATTTTCCATCCTAATCATCACGATATGCGTTTGAACTCGATATATAGCTCGTTATGAAGTCACGCAGATTCAACTGACAATCGAGTTTGTGCATTGGGTAGAGATGAGATCATTTCTTGAGAAAAATATATTTATAATGATTCTCTCTCTTTTACCTGTTACCAACTGAAATACACAATTACGTTGTCGTATAACGCAATTGTCCGCGCGAGAAAAATAGTTTGACACGTCAGAGGTTCAAAATTCGTCTACGTAAAAAAATCGTCTTGAAAATAATTTCCGACGGTCGTTTTTATCAATTACATCGTTTATTCATTGTCAAAACGAGACAGTTTGTGCTCTTTCACATAATCTTCAAGTATTTACAGGATCAATCATAGCGATTTGCTGTTGGCGGATGGTACAAAGGGCTCCTCCTCGATAAGCGGCTTTAAATTATCAGGCAAGCTCTCCCACATCCATGTAGGCAGATTTTCTGAAAAAAAAAAAACACACAATTCTCTCTTATCAATGTATAATTCCATCGTGATTACACTTGCTTTACCTTTGCAACTGTAATATAAATTAGACCAGGTGATCATTTCTTGCGAGAAGCAAAAGAGACCGAGTTTGCCGCCTTGTAGAGTCGAGTCAAATATGTTTCCTGAGTCGACGATAATCTTCTGGTCCTGATACAGCCAGAATCTTATCAGACCGATTCTCGGTCTGTGTATCAAATACCATTTGTACGGCACCTTTGGCTCCCACGGAAAGTTCAACGGATCTCTCCACAGAACTCTTGTCTGATTTTCAACGCTTTCTTTGTGCCAGAGACTGTCTCTGAGATGTTCGCCCGGTCCAGTCGCGGACTCGATGACTTTTAGATAAATTCCGGGCTCAGCCTCAGGTGTATATATGAATGGGTCCTGTACACCCCAGTATGTCTGGTAACCCTTCTTCCAGCTGACAAGGTAGAAGCGTCGATTGCTCTGGTAGGAGAAAAGAAAGCCCACGAAATCGTCGTCGTCGCGATTATCGATGTAGAAGGTTCCTTCGAAGTTGACGCCCGTAAACTCGTGCGAACCTTTGCGAAACAAAAGAATCACATGAGTTTATTATCGTCTTTTTCTTTTCAAATTAATTATTATAATAACTAAATTCCTTGTTAAATCAAGACTTAAAAGAAATGTCAAAAAAGTTGACTTAAATATTTCAATTTTTTTAATATCTTCCTCACGGAAACAAACGCACCGACCGCGATTCCTGGATCACTGTTATAAAGCTGCCGCACCTCAGCGCCTTGATTAAGAACCACCCATACCGGGTCAACCTGCGTATCTTTGTACGGATCAAGAGCAATCGTCTCATAGTCGTAGAAGTTTGTACTCCATATTCGACTGTTGTTCGGACAATTGTCAATTATATTCATGTAAGTGTCGTTGTCGTTGTCGTTCCAGCACACATCGCCGATGCCGTCATCTAAACGCGCACAAACAAAAATACGTGCATTTCAACAAGAAATTAGAAAAATCATGTCATTACTTGCTCGATGTAAAAAAAAAAAGAAAAAGACTCGCACTTACCATTGAGATCGTACTGATCCGGATTGTATACGAAAGGACAATTGTCGATCTCGTTGAGCACGTGATCGCCGTCGATGTCGTTGTCACACGCATCGCCGAGACCATCCCGATCGACGTCATATTGTCCGGCATTTGCCTCGTTCGGACAATTGTCTCTGTCATTCTGAACACCATCTCTGTCCGAATCAATGTCGTTGTCGCACACATCTCCGACATGATCGGCGTCACGATCCGCCTGATCGGGATTGCTTATGGTCGGACAATTGTCGCAAGCGTCGCCGACACCGTCATTGTCGGTGTCGATCTGATTCGAATTTATCACCACGGGACAGTTGTCAACAGTATTCGGAACACCTATTCGATATTCTTTTATCAGTATGTGGGTTTTTTTATTCTAAATTCTATAGAACTTAAAAATTTCTTGATGTATAATGAAGAGTCCTCGGGTTCGCAACGAATACTTTAATTTGAATAATGAGTAACGGCTCTCGAACCAGATGCAGGATGTTGTGCAATAATTTTCGAAGTAAATAATATTCCAAACGTTTCGACTTTATTATGCAGTCATCATCAGTGGAATGCGATCAGTGGAAACGTTTGGAATATTATTTACTTTGAAAATTATTGCACAACATCCTGCATCTGGTTCGAGAGCCGTTACTCATCATTCAAATTAAAAATTTCTATTTTAAAGCTCAAAAAAACACTTGTTTTTAATATATTTTTCGGATTCTGGAAATTTTGTGTTTGTTTTAAGCACTTTTCAATTCGTTACCATCGTTATCACTGTCGTCGCTGCAAGCGTCGCCTTTGCCATCCTTATCGGTGTCCTCTTGTTTCGGATTAGCGAAAAACGGACAATTATCGCAGGCATCGCCGATCTTGTCCTGATCGCTGTCCAGCTGATCCGGATTGTGCATGAGCTGGCAATTGTCGTTTACGTTCAATATGCCGTCGTTGTCGGCGTCTTCGTCACAAGCGTCACCGATCCCGTCCAAATCGTAGTCTTCCTGTCCCGCGTTCGGCACCACGAGACAATTGTCGGCGCGACACTGACGAGCTGAGCAAAGGATACTGGCGTCTGGGATACTATCGGCATCGGTGTCAACGCCACAACTGAATCCGTCTCCGGCCCAGCCGGCGCGACACTGCAATAAATCATGTCATGTAAGATATAAATATTCTTCTGGCGCGTAAATTGTGTCGTAAATTGTGTCTTTTTTTGACTGAGACGAGAGATTCGCAGTATTCGATACCTACATTGCATCCATAGTGATTGCTGTACAAGGTAACGCAATCAGCATTGGGATCGCATACTGTTGTTAAATCGGGACACACATCTTGCCGATGGTAACATCCAATTGTCTGATTGCCGACGTAGTTGTCGTTGCACGGACCGCATTCGAAGGATCCCTTCAAGAATACGCAAACACATTCAATAATGTAAACTGCGCATACAGAATATGTTTACTTTTCTCTGCTATATTTTTTACCGGAGTGTTAATGCACAACGAATAACGATGGCATCCGCCGTTGTTGATCTCGCACTCGTTTATGTCTTTGCAAATTTGTTTTTCTGTTTCGACACCGACACCTTCCGTCGCCGTTCCGTTGAATCCCGACGGACACGGATCACATTTGTATCCGGGTTGTAAATTAACGCATTGCACTCCGGGATAGCAGGGTTGAGCCAGCTCGCATTCGTTTTCGTCGAGACAATTCGTGCCGTTGCTGATGTATCCAGACGGGCACGGGCCACATCTTCAATATGTTTCAAAATTGATCAGTGAAATGATTGATGATAAAATTGATTGGTTAAACGCGCTTATTACGTTGGAAATTGGATAAAGATAATTAATTAAGATACAACTGTCTGTGCAGCAAAGACCATTATAGAGTCAAACAGAGAAATGAATGAAAATCGGTATATTTTTTTTTTACATTAAAAATGTGATAACTGGATTCCAGGCTTTTCTGAGGCTTTTTTGTTCTTTTCAGATAGAGATCGTTTTTAAATAAAAAATTAAAAGTTTGTAACTTATTCTTACTCAAAGTACGGCGGGTCACGTATGAAATAACAATCGACTAGCGAATCACAAGGATCATCGTCGCAAGGATCTCTGCGCTTTTCGCATCTTTCACCGTCACCGATGTATCCCTTTGGACACTTGCCACATCTAAAACAAATTACACACACAAATGTAATATTTTTCCTTTAAATACATAAACTTTGTATGCAAATTAATATCCAATATTTGTTGCTCGTGAATGTTATACATATTATAATCGATCGTTTTGGATTTACTTGTAACTGTCGCTGAGATCGTAGCAGCGCACACTGTGAAAGCAGGGCTGGTCGGCGCAGGTGATGATTTTGCTGCAAATCTGTCCGTCTCCGGTGAGGCCGTGAGGACAGGAACCGCACTTGGGTCCTCTCGATGTGTCGCGACAGTGAACGCCGGGATAACACGGTGAATTAAAGTTGCACGTGGGAAGCTGCAGCGGTGATTTCACTACGGAATTACCGGGATCACGGCTCGAGTGACTTGACGAGTGAATTTGCCAATTTTCGTGTGATGGGTTTTTTTTTACATAAGTCTCGCTCATAATCTCCCATACGATGCGCGTGGAAAGCTGTCTAGTCTACTGTTGTATATAGTTTACTTTCTGTTTATAGAATATAGAGACGCAAGTGTCATCTGAAGATAAAAAGTTTCTCGATATCGCAGAATACTGATTAAAAAAATTACAAATCTTACTGGGCAGAAAAACAATTAGTTCGGATGAGAAAAAAAACGCCACACTTTGTGGCTGATTGTTCGTGGGGAAATGTTCGTTTGCAAATACAAAAAATGAATAATTGTAGACCGCGCAAGTGCACAAGAACGTGAGAGTCACAACAAAATGAAATTTTTCTAATAATAGATATTTATTTCGTTGTGAGGTTAAAGTCATATACAACTGTTGTTGTAATAAGTATTAAATAAGTATTTCTGTGTGTGTGTGTGTGTGTGTGTGAACTCTGTCACGCATAAGTTAAATATGAGTGTTACAAGGATGGCAAGAGAACAAAGTCACTTGATTGACATTATGATCTTATTTTGACTATTTCCTAAGATAAAAGAACTATTTTATGTTTTTAAAGCACATGTCCTTTATGCAATACGACGGAATGTCACTCACCGGTATCAAGACACTCCACATTTTCGATCAAGTCACGCAGATAAGAAATTTCCTGTTTCTATAAAAATAAAATAACAATGTGGTAATTTTTCTACAGTTTATTTTGCAAAGTGATAAGAATGTTTATTTATTCTCGTTATATTACTTACATTATCTTCCAGCATTCGGCCGAATTTCTTATTGGCTTTGATTAAATCGTTCAAAGCCCTTACAATTCGAGTGTCGCAGTCTGAAAACATTTCACGATTAAATAAAATAACGAACATCGCGCAACTTTAATTTTTGATTTTATATCGCTCACCTTTATCGTCTACACCTTGAATGTCGTCTTTCCCAGGTCGCGACATCGTCTGATTCGGATGTCGATTGGGACCGGAAGGAGAACCAGGCCGTCCGCGACCAGGAGAAGAACCACTAGGTTGTTTAGGGTTTCCGTAGTCGTCGTAGTCGTCCGGCAGCGAAGAATCGTAGTCGTCGAATATGTCATTTGTGTCATATGGATCGAGATTCGATTCTGGTTGATGTTTAGGTCTTTTGAGACGTTTATTGGGACGATTTCCAGCAGATCCTGATGGATGCATTGGCAAAGATTGAGATCCATCCGGATAGTCATAATTTGAATCCGGTTCGTCAAAAGAGTCGTAATCATCAGATAGATTATCACTTCCTGGACGACGTTTCACCTTGTCGTGATTGTTCGGACGATCTTTTTGACTCTTCTTAGGTTTTTTCTTTTTCAAAGGATTCGATGAATCATCATATGGCGTCAAGTCGTCATTCTGATCCGACGTAGTTGATTCGTCACTATCATCAGGTGAGCTACCGTGTCCTGGTTTACGCGAGTCCTTTTTCTTGTGTGGATCGCTTGGACGACCGTGTTTCTTTTTCTTGTTGTTAGGTTTATCATCGTCCGAAGTTAGATCGTCACTCTTCTGATCTGATGTTTCGTCACTTGACTCGCTCGCATCTGGCTGACGATCGGTCTTCTTCTGTCTGCTCGGTTTTTTTTCAGGATTGTCGGGACACTTCTCTTTCCGCAAAGCGTCGGTGATTGTTGCGGTGCGATACATTTTCACCGAGCATTTTTCTTCTTTAAACTGAAAACAATATTACTGCAAAATCTCACGAGATATTTCTCTCTTCCATTATAGTCTTTACATTAAAAAAAATAGCATAATATAGAAAATAACAATGCGCGTAAAAGCAAATCGTTTTTTTTATCATCGAGAACTTACTACTTTCAGTGTTGGGCCGGATTTAGAATCCTGGAATATATTGCGGAAAGTCTTTTGGAATGGTATCGAGCCTTCATAAATACAATCGACGTACACGTCCAAACGAGGATTAGGTTGTGCCTGATGCACCAGAATGATCAGACTCATTTCTGGGATGTCGACACCGAGGCTGTCCATATTCATGTTTTTATTTTTTTGACGATTCTTTTCTCCAAAATTTTCCAGTAAAACTGAAACGTCGAATATCGGTGACTTGGCGATACGCACAATTCAGAGAGATCAGAAGGATTGTCAAATATTTTTCTTTAGAAAAAGAAATTGTGTTTCTCTTACCGCGATCTGTCCATCGCTCGTGTATCAGTTTTAGTTTATTCCGCGAGTTCTCATATCTCAAGGCTAGCAAAGTGTCAACTATGGAAGATTTCTTCTTGCTTTTGATGTCGGATACCACAATAACGAAATCATCGTCGTCAGATATATCTTGCAGGCTTGCGGTCAGAGCTGTCGACAGGATGAAGAAAGATAGCAAAATATTAATATCGTTCACAACAAAGTAATATGACATTATATTATATATTAAACATATTATTTCTTAATTTATTTATTATAAAAACAGAGTAAGAAATTTAGCAGCGGAATGCGAAGCTGAACAACTGTCAAAGCTGGAGTTACCACGTGGATCTTATGTTACTCTGTCGCATTTTCTGCCTCCAGTGAATTGAGAATCTCTTCTATAGTACAAACATTAAATTTTTTAGTGACAACAATCCAATAAGAAATTTGTTTATTACTACATGTATAATTAATCCTATGAAGTATAGTTTATTAACAATTAAACTGCATTCCGCACTATCTAGTCACTTCACAAAAAATTCTTACCGTTATCGAATATGACCTTGCCGTCGATAGCGCAAATAGCGAACAGCCCAAGGATCAGTACAGTCAGGACTCGCATTTTGACAAGTTTCGCAATTCACTCTGGGCGATTATTCACTTACACAATTCCCCACGATTGTATATGTACGACAAATAAATTAAAAATAAAAACAATCGGAGAGATACGCGTCATTTGTCGCGCAATGTTTTTTTTTTACTGTTTGAGATTCTTTCATGTATCGATGTCTTGTATCGAAATTGAGTGCACACAGACAGTCAGACCGACTGAAACACGGATACAAACTGTCCGCGACTTTATAAAGTAAAGTTCAATAAATTTTTCTTTTTAATATGTTTATTATTTGTTGTAGATGCAATTCGTCAGTGATTCTTCCGATGCGAATAATCAAATCGCAACATAATGTATTATTTGTAAAGTATCGCGTTGTAAACGGATGACAAGCGCACACTTCAATCAGAAAATTATAACGAGACGAAATGCTCCTTGCTGTGTTTCGATATGTTATGCCACGCTTTCGTCTATAAGCAAAACAAAATGTGGGCGGAACGAAAGCAATCTTTACGATCCCACCGTTAGACTTCGTCTCGTTATTAT
>QVOA01006029.1:0-19330 GCA_014825685.1 Pseudomyrmex cubaensis | reverse complement strand
AAATACTTTAATTGTTACAACAGTAAATCTTTTACTATTTTTTATCATATAGTCAAATATATGTCTTACAAGAAGTAATAATCATTATACGGTCGCACAAATGAACAAATCTCGTGTTATAAGAATTCCCAGCCTTTACATAAGAATATTCGAAAATATACTTTAAAAGAAATGTATTTTGTAAAAACTGACTTCACTGGCATTAGTTGACTAGGTAGTCAACTAATATAATCCCGAACAATATTAGCCAACCTCCCCCAAACGATCATTTTGTCTTACTAAATGCTCCCGTAATTAATTGTATATAAAAAACTTACTGCTTCACAGACTACGTTTACCACGTACTGGTAAAACCGTTTTAATAAAAACTGCTTTAGTAAAAATGTCCGTTTACAGGACAACTAAGTCCGGTTTTTACTAAAATGGTTTTAATAACATCAGTACAAAGGACGTTTACAGGACATCTAAGTCCGGTTTTGTACTAAAACGGTTTTTATTAAAACGGTTTTACCAGTACGTATAAACGTAGTCACATAAATTGTCTGATGAACAATCTTCAAGTTGTTTCTTCAATATTTATTCTACTGTAATTATGTAGAGAACAAAAAATCTTCAAGAAAAAATATTTACTTATGGAGCCAATTTCTCAAAGAACGCTGATAATTATCAAGTTACATGCGATCACGACGTAAGAAACAAGTAAATAACATACTTAGTAGACGTGACTTGTTTCTACAGTCAATTTTTCCGTGGCAGAGTTCATATAGATGCAATGTTATTAACAATTAGTCTATCTATCTCCATAGACAACCAGCCCCGGTCTTTCCTATTATTTAAAAGTCTATATATATATGAGTCTTTCTTGCTTTCTTTTACATCGATATGTATGTGTATGAAGAAATTCGCAAAAACTTCAAAATCGTAAAAGATGCAGCATTTAGTTGAAAAATTAAAATTATTTTTCGCTCTTCCTATTTTTTTTATTTTACTTTAAGAAAAATACCCTCGACATATAAAAATCGATCGTCTCTGACGCGAGGCGAAGTCGAACGTTAATTACAACGTGTTAAAATCAGGACGTTTCAGTCATGTTAACGAAGTGCGAGCAAAAAGTTGCAGAAAGGGATAGTCGTGTGGAACGAAACAAACTAGTACGATACGTATACCAGGATAGGACAGTGATGCGCAGTATTTATAGTATGGATTGTGTCTGCTTGGCAGCTCGCCATTGGAGGAACGTCTCTCGAGAGCTTTATGGGAAGCACAGACAAGTAGCGGCACGTACGAGTGCTATTGATAACTATTGTCTCTGCACTTATCCGCAAATCGTTTATTCTCTTGTGATCCTTGGACAATCGTCTGAGAAGAAAAAGATTTTACTTTGAGAAAAGATGTACGAAGAAAAAGAGAGAGAGAGAGAGAGAGAGAAAACACGCGAGCATGTAAGGTGGAGATAGTTTTTTCCAGATTGTTGCCAGCGCAACGACGGGCATGAATTACAATCGGCCCGATCAGTAGTCGCAAACCCGACCTGGCTTTTATTAGACTAGCTGACACCGAGAATCACTGCCAAACTAGGATCGCACGAACAATGGCTTCCACGTATCGGATCGTGTCCGAGCGAAAATAACTACGACTCTGCTCGTACTTTGTGTCGCACTTTTTTACGTCAAAGTTTAAAGTAGAGAAAGTAAGAAAATAAGAGAGAGAGAAAGAGAGAGAGAGAATTTAGTCAGTTTTATTCTAAAAAAAGAAATTAATAGATATTTCGAAAAATATATTTAATTAAAAAATTTAATTAAACAAGCTTCTGGGAAAAATCCAAAAATTAAAGTAAACCTTAAAGTTATAGGGTTTGGAATATCAAAAATTAAAAAATACTCTTCAATCTTGTTAAAACGTTTTGATTATTTTTATTTCGATCATCTTCAGCCAATCTATTGTATATAAATAAAAAAACAAGTTAGTTTTCTTGCTGAATATGTTTATTATTTTTGCAAAAACATGGACAAAATGTATTTTCTATTTATATTAATTGGCTAAAGATGATCAAAATAAAAATAATCAAAACGTTCCAACAAGATTAAGAAGTTTATTTAATATTTTAATATTACAAATTATTATTACCAGACTATAACTGTAAAGTTTATTTTAATTTTTAAAAATATATTTGTATGGGAGCTAATATATTTACATATAGTAGGTAAGTTTCTCAGTAAAGGGATAAAAGAGAACAAGACACGTAAAAAGAACGTGATAGAATTGTCAGATCGGTGGTAGTGCAGTTTTTTTAATTTGAAAATGACAATTCCGAAAATATTTGCTTCGCTGTCGCGTGCTCAGAATCCGTCCCCAAATATAGGGATCTAGTTCTTCTTGCGAATCCGCATTCCTCAACTCCCGGGAGAAGCTTTATCGCCTCTAGAACATGGCGAATTAATGATCTGCCTTGTAACTCCATCTTGCGTATATTACATAATCCGCGACATGTTGAAAAACATTTTATTTCATGAAAGCTACATGGAAAACCTACAATCTGAAACATTGATCTGTTCCAAAAAAAAAAGATAAATGTAATCAATGCTCAGATGTTTTATGCATTCTAAACAGAAAGAATATTAGAAGTTTTTTCTCTCTACAATATTTTGATCTTTTTTTACTCTCATCCGCTTACGTCTCAAATGCGCGTTACTGCTCCGACCTTTACCTGCACTAAGTGCAGCGCAGTGAGAAACGCCGCCATTGTTACCGTTTTAGCTTTTTTCATCGATTACCGTTATCCCAAAGAGAGGAAAAGAGAAAGAAAAAGAGAGAGAGAGAGAGAGTACTCGCCAAGCTTAGCACTGACTCGAGAATCGCCCTTGTCTTGCGTATCCCTCGGTATCCCCGGGATTAGACTTGGCTTTAATACTGACGACAAGGGATTTTGATGGTAATTGAATTAGAACATGACGACACGCCGCGGTCGAAAGTTTCAAGTGTTTGTCATTGGCTATGGAGATTTTATGTAGAGGGGTCATATTTTATTTTGCACGGGTCATCTCAAGAAAGAAACATTTTACAATTAGAAGTTGAGTTTAATTAATAAGATTGAATTATGTGCGGAGAGCAGGATTGTTTTTTTTATTCGTTAAAATGTTCTGTCGAATTTAGTTTTACATTATGATATATTTGTATATGTACAAACAATCAAACATATCTGTATAATGTATATATTATATATTCAACGTATTATAAAATAATTTCGAATGTATAAGTTATAATACAAGTATACGATAATAAAACAAGTTTGCAGCATCTCTGACGCTCATATTACTTCTTTCTGACTGATCCAACAAATAATCAAAAACAATGTTTCTCTTTTCGTGTTAGTCCGTATTTAGATGTGTCGATTTGATATGATCCGTCGCGTGAAAGAAATCATAATCGGATGGATCAGGTGAAGATCACTCGTTTGCGCTTCGCGTTCGCTCCTAAAATTACTAGATAGCCACACGTTACGAGATTGTGTATTTATACCAACGAATAATATGCGCAAAGTATGCGTTAAATTATTGTCTTGACACTATCAAGATGTGTCCGTTGCATATGTGTGTGTGTGTGTACTCTTCATGAACATATATAATTAAAAAAATAAAACTAAAGAATAGAGAAAAATATTGTGCTTCAATGCGATCACGTCTTCTTTTGTGAAAGTCGCAATATCATATTAATAAAAGAAATATCTGTTGATAATTCACAAACAACGTTACAATAATTGAAACATGATCGTATATCTGCAATCATTTGCGATACCTCTCTGTGATACTTACTATTCGTATGTTTTGATATTCCGATGACGAACTCACTGTAGCGATTTGTAGAGTAGTCTACGAATGAGCGCCACTTAACGTGGGCGAAAGGTAGGTCAGGCTGTAAAAAGCTGCACACAAGGTATACATGCATGTGAATACACGTAATTCGCAAGGCGATTTCCCGGCTTCAAAGGAGCAGCCAGGTGAAGTGTGTGCGAGGCCACTTTCGCGCACGCACGAGTAGTCAGGTGGCATCGGCGCGCAAAGCGGTTATTTTTAGTTCAATTTGTCGCTCGAACGGTACCGTAAAGCGGGAGAGCACCACGTATGTGTGTATGTATAAACGGGTGCGAACGTGCGCGCGCGGAGGTCTACAGAGGTTTTTCACGTGAGAATGCTCGCGAATAAACGTCGCCGGGATCGTTAAAAGCGTCAACTAGTTAACCGCGGTTAGAAACTTTCGCTTTGCGCGCGGAGAGGGTGTGCGCCGCGCGGGATTACTTTATAATTCCATGAAACGCAAATTTTCATCGTCATCGGGCATAAAGATGGTTGTTTATCGCTCTTTCAGCGTTCTCTCCTCTCGGAGGACTGAACATCGCACGAATTAACTCTTAATTGCTGACGTTGATAAACTCGCTTGGTTGTGTTACATGCTGAAAGTTGGAAAAGATGTTTCACGAGCGTTTTCTCTAAGAAAAAGACTTCGTCGAAATACTAGTTATACAAAGTTCCTCACTAAACGGAGTTCCTCACTGTAACGGAGTATTATATAAGTTTGTTATAGGCTTTCGCACGTAGTTTGTTTCTTTGTGGGTTTTTTCTTTAAAACCACGTATATTACCGATTCAAAAATGCCTAAATAAAAGTTTGTAATTCTTTTAATATGCAGTTCTGTATTATTATATTTTGTTATAAATGATTTTAAAATCGAGTTTCTTCAAGCAGGCGTTCAAAATACGTATATGTTTATATATACAAAGGCCTTCAACAATTCGTTTCGCAAGAGGGAAAGAAGCTTCTATGTTGTTACGTGCTACATTCTCCTACTGCCGTGGTTGCCGGATAGCTGATCAGCTGCGGCTTCTTCCCCTTCTCAGAAAGCGAATTATTGAAAGCTTGTGTACATTTCTACATAAGAGGTGAAACACGTGTGGATATCATTCAAAAGGCAAAAGTACAAAATATTTAAAATTAAGGTAAGCTTCGAGAGAGAGAAGAGAAAAAATTCTTCTAGTGAATAATATACATATATTTTACCGGAATTACATTTGATAAATAAGTATAAAACACAAAAAAATTCGAGATTCTCTATTTTTATTATACATAATTAAAATCGACAGCATTTCTTTTGGTGGAAAGATAATTTCGTCAAAAGTGAAAGAAAGAGGGAGAGAGAGAGAGAGAGAGAGAAGCAACGTTTTTTCTGTGCGTAGTTAAGTCGGAGTTCAATACAGTCGGAACGCATGTACGATATGCACAGGCCTTCGCGCAGGCACAAATCAAAATCAATAAGCCGATTATTGGTCGCGCTGAGCGGAGATTACGTCGCTTTGAATTGACACCCCGCGATGCGAGCCTCGTGCCGACTCAATCCCGCGGGGCTTTCCCGACAGGCGGACATCCGTCCTAGTTCTCTTTTCCACGAGTCCGACGAGCGAGTAATGCAAAATGGCGCTGAATGCGAGCAAGCTTTCGACCTCGTCTCTTGCGTTTCGATCGCTGGCGCGTCTCATCCCCTTATTCCTGAACGCGAAACGAATCCGACACGCATTCAGCCGGCCATGAAAGACGCAACCAGCTCGTTTTCTACATTATTTTACCGCTTTCTCCTTCAGCGCGACCGCGTAGTATATATTTATCATGTCAGAAGAATTTTATCAATAGCGAAATGTAAGCGTCACGATCCCGCCGCTACGAGGCGCCATCGTACAAAGTGTTATGCGATGTCATTGCGATAACGAAGCACTTTTACCAATCAATAAAAATTAAGAGACATATATGTAATTTTTAGGGTTTTAAGTAATATGTATATATATATATATATATATATATTAAATAATGCAAAACTAAAAAAGTAAAAGTTTTTAAGTTTTTTTTTAATTTTTTCAGATTTTTAAAAAACTGAATTTTATTCTAACAAGAGATTGGCAAAAAAATGGGACAAATTGTAGGTAGAATGCCTGATACGTGGGAGGAACTCATAGAAGAAAAAAATCGTGTTTTGCACTGGAGTTCCGAAGTATTGGCAAAAGTGCAAGATAATGTTACGAACGAGGATACATTCTTAATAGATTACGATGATGATAAAGTCAACACTAAAATTGATGCTTGGATTAAAACTAATCAGCCACGGATTGATAAGACAATAAATAAATTTCCAAACGCACCGGATCAACTAAAAGATACAGTCAGAAATAAAATTGATAAGGTGATAATTTTTTTCTCTTTTTGAATATATCAAAGTAAAAAAATAAAATTCTTCACTAATATAAAAAAATAAGATATCATGAAAAGATAAATAGACGTAATATTCAGTTCGGTGAAGAATTGCGCATTAAAGTACGGAAAGACTATCAAAATGCTTACAAGGACATTAAACACTTTAACAAGAAAGTGGATCAGCTAGGTGAGAACGAAAGAAAAATTCACGCCGACATACAAGAACTGGAAAAGAAATACAAAGAAGTCCAAAACTTCCAAAAAAACTTTGGACCTTTACGTGCAAAGGTTTTTGATAACTTAAAAACTGGCGAAAAAATGATGTTTCAAGACAAAAGATTGAAAGCAAACTTTGTCAAAAAAGTATATGGCTTTTAAATCGTTTAGTTATCATATTATCTTTTTACATGTTTTTGCAAAATCGTTTTTTTACCAGGTTTATACTATTGATCAAAGAAGTTCTGCTAAGTACTTGAAGCGAATTGATAAGTTACTCAAGAACTTTGAAAAAAAGTGCGACAAACAAGAAAAGTAAATAACGAAAAAAACAGGAAAAAATCTTATTAATATAATATGGTACATTCTGATTTTTATGTATATTATCGATTAGCACACACGTTTATAAAGCGTTTACAAAAAAAATACAACAAACTTTTTTAAATCATTATTTTATTTTTCGAGAGTTTTGCAAGGTCATTACATTTGAGGAATGGTTAGCCGTGTATCATAAATTTAGTTTAAGCAACAGGAAAGCACAGAATATTGTTCCTTGAATACTTTCGGTTTTCACTATCGTGGGTATATCTAGTTGTTCGATCTAAACAAAAAATAAAGAACGTTATAACAATAAATGTTTTTGTAGTAGTGGTGTGCAAGAGAGGAAAGAGAAAGAAAGAAAGAGAGAGAGAGAGAGAGAGAGAGAGAGAGAGAATAAAAAAAAAGAAAGAAAATAGTTGAGACATATCCTCTACTTAACGAAACCAGTGGTTCTCTTCTCTTTTGTTCCAGACGTTCGTCAAGTAGAACATGTTCAAGGTTATAAGATATCTCAAAATTATTAGATCTGTGTATGTTCTTTCCTTTGTATTTTAGTTCATTTAAAATTTCACTTTCCCAAAATTGTGGGGATATCACAATTCTATAGGTTTTGGTTTAATTATTAATTATTAACAATGAAACGACTAAAATTACAAAAATTAATCTCTGATAACTTCAAAAACTTTCATATAATATATTCACTTTATACAATATATTGTATATTCGAATGTTTCTGTTTATTCAGATTGCGTCGTAAGCTTGAATTGTTTGCAGGATATGACAGATTTGATCTCGTAACATTGTAGACAGACGCTAATGAATTTCACAGTTTTTCGAATAGTAGATGTTTGTTTTTCGGATTTTTTTCGCCACGTTTTTGTGACTCGTTCGCAATTTTGTATCGTACTTTGGATGGCGAATAGCAGGAAAAAACAGAAGATAGAGAAAGAGAAAGAGAGAGAGAGAAAGAGAGCGAAAGAGCGAGAGAGGAAGAGAGTGAGAGAGCGAGAGAGCGAGAGAACAAGAGAGCGAGAGAGCGAGAGAACGAAAGAGCGAGAGAGCGAGGAGCAAGAGAGCGAGAGAGCGAGAGAGCAAAAGAGCGAGAGAGCGAGAGAGCAAGAGAGCGAGAGAGCGAGAGAGAGATTGAGTAAGAAAGAGAGAGAGCAAAAGAGTGAGTGAGAGAGTGAGAGTGAGTAAGAGAGAGAGAGTGAGTGAGAAAGAGAGAGAGAGAGAGAGAGAGAGAGAGAGGCGTGAATATAAGATAACCCAGACTCTATCAAGCTATCTTCAGTTGGGGTAGGCTCTCCCGGAGACTCTCGTGATCGGGAAAGCATGATGAAGCAAGTAGTTTACAGTCTTTGACGTCTATACAACGATCCAGGAACGTATGTTCATGGTGCACTAGTGATATATAAGGGCGATGCAATACCAGTAAAACAATATCGGAATAGTAGAAATTTAGTAACAAATAGTCGTAAAATTGTTTCTTATTAAATTTAGATAAATAAAGAAATTATAATGTTCAAAATAATATAATTACTATTTGATTAATATTTATATAGAAACTAATATTTATATAGAAACTTTATATACATCTATTATATAAGAGCTAATAAGAGCTGAAGATATATACATAAAATGTATGTTGATGGAATTTATCTGTTTTAACGAGATTGTCGAAATTTGATATATAAATATGTGGCTGCTAATAATAGTATTTTCAGTACTCAAATTATACCATTTATCCTGCTGCACTATGCAATAGCTTTTGACTTTGTTTAAAAGCCTGTTCATACAATACAATTCAATTATAGTCATAATTGCGTCAGTAATTATAGTATTGCTTGCATAATATTAGAGGAAAATGACATAATTGCAAAAAAAATAAGTAAAGTAATAAAATAAGTAATAAATACGATAAATAACAATAAATTTAGAGAAGAACCAAAATTATGTATATGTATAGAGTAAAAAAAATCATGGTAATTGACAAAAATGTCTCGATAACAGACAATGAACGAAACTTTCTTCTCACTACAATGGAACGTCAACTCGCAAACTCTTACGTAAAAAATCGTTTTTAAGGACAAAAAAGAACAAAAGAAAGAAATTCTTTTGAAGAGACCAGTTGTCGAAGTAGATCGATACGAGCCTGAGCGAAACGCGAGCCGCGCGCGCTCACAGAATGACGTTTCCGCAGTAACCGACGACAATGGGCGGCTACCTCGTTCGCAGGTGGTCGTCGTCGGCGGCAGGTAGGTATCCATATTCCGGCGACTTTTTCGCCGCATGAGAGAAACATTGTCGCTAAAACCGCTACGGTAGCAACGGCCGTAGCAACGGCGGTCGAGAGAACCCCGCAACGATCCGGCGAACAGAAAGACGGCGGAGCTATTTCTGCGGGCCACGACTACGTTTACGCGCGCGACATGCGAATACCGATTGATTTTATAGAACGACTACTTATACGTAGCACGTATAATGATCGATGCAGCTTCGATTTGGTATTACGGTGCTTGAAATATGTAAGAAGGTTCGCTCTTGAAACCGCGAGTTGAACCGAGAGGCAAAAAGTTTGTAAAAACACATATATTCCTAGTGCTGCTTTATGCACTATGTATACATGCGATATTTGCAGAATATAGTCAGATTATAGTGAATATAATATATTTGTCACTTTATGACTACAATTTGCTTCAAAGGTTAGAATATATTATAAATGAAGAACGTTGATTATATATTGCTGATAATTTTCTTTTAAAATTTTTGACCTATGATGTTATGCATTTAACATTTGACATCTTGTTATATCATAGTTTTGCAATAATGATTTAAAAAACTGATGTAATTTGCAATTATATAAAATGCAAGTAAATCATGACACTGTTCTATATAAGTGTATCGTTAAAAGAGATCAAATCTATACGACCTTCGGTAGCCGTGATCGTCTAGTGGTTAGGACCCTACGTTGTGGCCGTAGTAACCCAGGTTCGAATCCTGGTCACGGCAATGTGTGAAAGCATTGTCACGGTGGAGGTCTTTTTTTCTTTTGAAAAACACGAATTTATAAATATTATAGTTTTGCTATGAACGCAGTTCTTTGTGTCTCTTTTTAATTCAATTTTTACGCAAAATTATTAACATTATATATAAATTCATCAAAATTTACAAAACCGCAAAAGTAATAAAAGATAAAGATGATAACGAGTAAGATGCAAAAATTGTTACATATTGCAAAATCGTCTTTTGAATACCTTTGAATTGCTGACTACCGATAAATTATGATTATACATACATCTGGTATGTAGGTAGATTGCTACGCAATTGAAAATATCCAGTGAATAAAACCACGAAATCGCAATAACGGTGTCAAAAACAGCAGTTCGAAGAACGATCAGCAAATTTTGTGCGAAATAAACTATTTTAAATGAAGGCATACAGCTGCTAATATGACAGTATAGTGAGCGATCGCGTACGATTTGTATCTGTGAGTTAAAGTCAAAAGTAGTATTTACTTTAACTTAAGTAGTTACTTTAAGTAAGTTAAATCTATCTCATTCACATTCACTTGATGAAAGACATGGCTATTCATCAGTATCTGTTGTTAATTATTGTTTTATGCTGCGCCGGTACGTATAAAAGATATTTTATTTATAATTTTCTATTCTAATTATTGATTTTGTGTAATGTGTAACTTTCTTATAATTTTCTTTATCAAAATACACACTCGGTCTTGTAATGCAAATGACTTCGATAATGTCAGCAACGAAATATGAATTTTGTTGTTTATGTTTTTTCAATAACTTTTCCAATAATTTAATTTATTTTTGTACTTTACAATCTAATCAATATATTTCTGTTAACAGCGTTAATTTGCGGCACTTTATTAAATGTAAATGACGAAATGTGCAACTTCCTTTGTGGACAATGTAACACCGCTGCGGTTTTTGCAAACGGTTACTGTGAATGCAGTTTTCCTGACAGTGATGTTAAAAGTACTTAATGCAAATAATTCGTCTTTTTTTAATTTTGGAGAAACTAATAATTTTAGAGATTATATATATATATATATATAAGCATGTATGTTACATTTTTATTTTTAACGTTACAAATTTTTTAGATGTAGAATGTGTAAAGCGTTTACAACGAGAGATTGAGACTATCGATCAGAATATTCTTTCTGAAGACCTCACAGACGAAAAACGAGATGTGCGCTCCGTTTTAAAATCTAAACATCGTCTCAGAACAGGTAAGATAATTTATCACATATATTCTAATTTTTTATTTGACTTAAATATGCCTCAAAGAAACTATGTTAACTTCTACATGTTGTCTCTATTAATGAATCAGCTTGGAAGAGAACATACACAATATAAAAATATTTTTTGTATGAGACTCATAAAATGTACAATTGATATGAGTTATTTCTCTCTCTCTCTCTCTCTCTCTCTTTCATTGTCACTTGTAAAACATTAACTAACTCTTTGCGGACAGCCTCAAGCAATTTTACTGCAAAGAGTCTTGTCCAAGAAGGGTTGATTATCTCAGAAAAGACACAATAGTTTAAATAATATTTATATTAGAAGACATCGACACTAGAAGTAAAAACGTCGAATTGTCTTGTAGGAGATGCCGAAAAAGTGGCACAATATTTTATCAATGGGGGGCCAATGGCTGGTCATTCCCACTTTGTCAAAACATTCAATACGGTAGCACAAGATAGCGCCGATTACGCGATAAATTCGCTTTCGGATGTGACCAAAAACAATATCAAGTCTGAAAGCGAATTTATCGGTGTACCAATAATTAGCGCAAATTATCGAGATTCATGGAACTCTCCGTTATCTGTGGTACCAGAAGCCGCGAGTCCGGACGTTGAAACATACAGCACGAATCATCCGATCTTCGGTTATCCTACAACAAACGGATTGTACGATACGTTAATAGGTGTGCCTCATCACACTCTTCACCACTCTCACCATCTTCATCGGAATCCTGTGTTAAGAGCACTGACTCTCCCAGGACACATTTTGCACAACTTAATGGGACACCACGTGCATCATTATCATCATTATCATCCGGTGCATCACCGTCGCAATGCTATTGTGAGAAGTACAAATGTAAGTAACAATTATTTCTAATAATTAATATAAAGTTTTTCTAAAGATACGATTTGTTCAATCAAAGTTTTCTTTGCAAATCCGGTTTGAGAAATCTATTATTGAAATTGAATTCGTAAAGTGCATTTTGTACATTGTAAAACATAATGATTGACTGTCGAATCGAGTTGTATGTTTAACTAAAAATTACGAGTTAAAATTAATTTCTTCCAGAATCAAGACACTGTTGCTGCAAGTAATCCCATGTTGGATAATTCACAATATGACGCAAAGGTGTCATATATTTCTGACGTAAATACAACACAGCAAATGCGATATCATCAGCCTGATACTGGATATTACTATAATCCTTACATTAATCCAATGATGAACCCTTATCCTCTGAATTATTATCCCCTATCTTTTCATACGCCATTAGTTCCATGTTCTATAGTCTCTTCTCACTTGCAAGATACTTCTAAACAAACTAAAACTCCAACCGTCAAAACAGATGATAACATAACTAAAATCAACAATGTTGGTGAAAAAAAAATCAAAACCAAAGTTAAAAACGATACATCCAAATAAATTGTTTCTAAAATATGTAACTCCAAAGTTCTTTTTTATTAATGTTATATAATATAGATATTTTCTACAACAAAGAAGCGAAAATCTGTTATAAATGAAGAGATCTTGAATTCTTTATCTCCTTCCCTTGCCTTTTCCCTTCTTCGACGTCGACGTGGATGGTTGCGACGTTTGTTCGCCGGAGTTCTGTTTACCTTGACGAGTTTTCAACTTTGGAATGGTGGTGCCAATGTACTCCAAAAGAGAGTCTCTGGTTGGATAATCGGCTCGCACAGGTGTACCGTCGTCATTTTTTAGTTGCACGCGGATACGACCGCGATACAGAGGCTCTTTACTACGTTCCTTAGGATGTAATTTATTCTCAACACCGACGGTAAAACCCGCCGCTAGCAAAACATCTCGTATCTCCTGATGCGTTGGATTCTCCACGCATTTGTCCTTAGCTAACTTTCGTCCACCTGCCAGGCTCCTTTTATTGTTCAGATATATTGGATAAATACAAACCCACCTACAAAACAAAGCGGCACATTAGACAATGGCGACTTTACATTGTCCAAATAACACTTTATAAGTGTCTTATTAAAAACTGAAGCATTACTTATAGTAATTCTTATTATTTCGAATTTTACGCTATTTTGATGTGACACATGTCCACTTTGTATGTACAATATTACACGGTATGACAGATTTTCTAACCTTAAAAGTCATCTTTTAACATTTAATTATTCGTCTTCACAGAACGAAGGAACATTTTTTCTCTTCGAATATTGTATTTTGTAGAAAACCGAATCAGTTGAATACTCGTTCAATGCAATGTGACCTAAGAAAGCTAAATTAAATTGTCTTGTGTTGTGACAACAAAGACTTGTCGTTCGAATATTATATGAGGTTATGGTTAGATAGCACGTATTTGTATTTTGCAGGCAGTGTCAGAAACCGCGAAAATAAAGGATAGAATAACAAAAAGTACAGCTTTAAAATACTTAATCAAGTCAAAATATTGACTCACCTCTCACGCTCGCTATGCTTTTTTGTAGAATTCCAAGTGAGCGACATATTGCATATTCAACCACAGTTGTATGACTGTGATTGTGAGTGCTGTTTTATCCTACGTAATCTCATATTTTTGCCACCTAACGTCGCAAAGTATCGCTAGATGCCGCTTGTTGTTGTCAATCTTTTTTTTGCCGCTTTCAGGGGCTTTTTTATATATGCATGTGTACAATATAAATTTTATTTTATTAATGAGAGTATACAAAAACGCTCAAATATCTCTGCTCTTACATTTTGTTGCGTCACTTATTACGCAATACTTTTAATTGATCTTTTATATGTACTCGGTGTTATGTGGGGACATTTCGAATAAGAACTTTCTCTTTCTTTTTCCATCGAGGTAAATAATTGCAGATTGTTCTGGTAAAAAAGATCTTTATATGTAGACAAATTCGATATCTGGTTATATATAATTACATATATTATTCATGCTTGTGAAATATTGATTATATGTAATTAGATATCGAAATTGTTTCTATGACAAACTTTTCCCGAGTGAATTTTCATGAAATTAATTATTTGTTGTAACAAGTGGATAAATTAAATATAAAAAAATGGATTAAAAGTAATTATTTGAAAGTAATTATTGAATCCGATTCAAATCCAAAAAATGGTAAATGTTTTATTTTAAGAAAATCAAGAATTTAAAAAATATTCTCAATAATCTTGTATAATATCATCTCAAGTATTTCTATATTGCAATATACTCACGTGATTGTTAAAGACGTCGCTCTTACTGCTTTCCATAGCCCTTGATTTTGCGGCCATGGCCCATCGCGCGGTTGGTTGGGCAAGAACAGCTTCGTAGAATGTAGATAATTTATTATGTACGACTCTCCACTTATATGTGAGACTCTCTCATTTTGCGTGGATCACTCAATTTGTTGTTATTCCTTACGTGATCATTATGAAATCTCCTTGAGATCCGTTCTAAATTATGTAATACATAACATATCTTGCTCTTTCTTTTTTTCCCGACATTCTCGAGATTTGATCTCTGTTTTTTTTCTTCTTTTTTTAACCGCGCTTTATACATCTTCTTCTCGATTGAAAACAAAATAATCGGATATACCAATCTGATAACAATTTTTGTAGAAAAAAGCTATTTATATTTTAAGCAATAGTTTTCAAAATTAATTCCATTTATAGATTGTGAATAAACGAGGAAGTTTATATAAAATGATCGCGATCAACGTCATTAGCTGACGTGAATGAATAACTACCGGTTTTTTGTTCCGCGTTAGCCTAACAGAACGGGAATTCCCTTCAGAACCTGTTTTGTGCGTATTTGTCCAAAAAGAAGATGTCTACATTTAGTGACGTGTGTAATATTTTCAATCATTTTCTTTAGAAGCCGAACACGCCGAACAAAACTAATTTGCTAGTTCATGCATAAAATTTGCCTCTTTTCATTTCAATCAATTTTCAAAATGCTAATTTTGTGATACAATCTACACAATGTCGCATATAGTTGTATTTGCTATCACAAAGACGGAACTTTCATCTTGAAATTATCTCTTTCGATTAAACGATTATCTTACTTTAGTATAAATAAGAAATATATAAAATAATACGTATGCTAAAACGATCCTTTGATGTGATGCACAACGTCTGCAGATTCTAGAAAGAGCATTTAAAATAATTAGTTTTCGTTATCGATAATATCAGTAAAATGCATCGCGTGAAAAAATTATGATGTGAAAAATTGAAATAAAAGATTCGATGCGCTTTCAGTGTATTTTTTGTCTGCATTTTCATTGTAACATTCAGACATTTAAAGTTATATTATCAAATATTTATTGCGCGTTAACTTTATACCAAAGTTGAAGAAATAATGAATTTTTAAAACATTTGGAAAAGAAACTGAAGTTATAAGTACTTTTCAATATTAGATACGAGCATATTAAAGTGTAATATGACGAGTATAAGTGCAAACAATATTCTTTATGGAATTTACAATAGTCTGCAACAAATCCACTTATCGCGTTCGACTGAGTATTAAGTTTGATTCCGTCAAAGATAACGGCATTTTACAACTTAATTTGTATTCATGAATAAGTGCAGTGGGTGAGTTTTTTTCACCGCGCGTACTTCGACGACGCTTCTTCTTCTTCTTCTTCGTCTTCTTCTTCGCTTTCTTCTCTTTCTTCTTTTTTTTCTTCTTCTTTTCATCGTTGTCGTTGTTGCGACGTCATTTGTGTATGTGTAACGTCGTGCCAAGATGTCGACGAACCATGGACGATGAACCGTGAAAGAACGTTTCATTAATCGAGATAAGTTTTGCAAACATTACCTATCATATTTTCGTTATCAAATTATCGCGTCGTATGACATTCGCAGCAAAGGCTGCAATGTCACGTAATATCAAATTTTTGTCAGATTAAGTAAATCAAAAAGAATCAAAAGTCAGTGAGAAATAATGGAATTAAGGAAAGAATAAACATAAGTCTTTTATTTATCGAAAAGTTTGATTTGATCTTATAGATTTGATTTGACAAAATGTAGAGATCTGACAATGAGTCAAGAAATTTTTCAAAGAAAAATTAAAAAATGTATAAGCATAAGAAAAAAGCACTGACCATGTGTTTTTTTAGTGTTGTAACAACAAGACATATTTATATTTATAAGATCAGTATTAATAGCTTATTAATATTTATCATAAAAGTAGATATATCTTAATTATTTATTGTTTTAATGTACACAACGTTTTTTTCTTGCAATCGTTGCACACTCATATTCACAATTTTATAAGGTATCATATTGCAGTAAAAGTTTGGTCCCAATGAAAGATAATGTTGCACAATTCTTTCTGCGTTTGTGCAAACTGTTGCACATCTATACAATTTAGCAATTACGTGTTTTTAAAACAATAAATTATATTTGATTAATAGAGGTATAAAAGTATCTTATCTGATGTGTTTGATAAATTATTTCTGGTTTTTCCGTTTTTTTAATTATATCGCTGCACATCTAATTTACTACAATCATAAAAAATGATCCATATCTTAACTTTTAGATTACGATTTTTAATCAAAAAAAGAGAACTGTCTCAAAATACATTTTTCTTGCTGCTCACTATCTTTTTTTTTTTTGGTCAACAAATCTCGAACGTAATAAGTGGAAAGTCCACTGACGAACATGTTCACATCCGGAAAAAACTACGGCTCTCACCTATTGGTCGAACATGTTCAAGTGGGGAATATTCGAATTACAGCCACAGGTGAGGCAGCGTGTTCTATTGATGGCTGTTCTGTGGATACGAGTGATTCTCTACCGGGACTTCTTGTGTTATATAGAGACGCGAATGGCGCGAAGTCGATTCAGTTCTGTGTAAAGCATCGTCCTTGTAAAACGTTCCGGTAGCGCAAACTCGTGTATACTTTTGTCACAGAAGATAAGAAAAGAAACGTGCGAGCATGGTGTGATCTGATTCTCGATTGCATCCAAGAAGTTTAAGTTAAACACGTTCCATATTACAGGTTAGTAAAGTAATTGTGCATTGAGCAGTGAACATTGTATTTACAAGTTTAAGTTTGTTTTTTTTTTCCCTGAACTAGCTGCACTAGTTCAGAGTTTATTTTTTTTCTTCTAATATGTGTAACAAAAGATAACCTCTGGTGCAGCCAGTTCAGAAAAATAAAATAGACCTTTTGACCTTTTTCTTTAGACCTTTTTCTTTAGACCTTTTTTCTCACAATCGAAAGCCCATGTGTCTTGCGATGCAATATGTCTTGTTAAGTGAGAAGCCTGAGAGCGGCCATTGTAGTTTCTTACGACTGTTTCAGCCGCGTTTTAGTGCCGAATCCACAAAAGTGGATCTCAAAGCCCGTTCTACATTAAACGCAAGTTGCAGGTCTCGGTGGAATTGATCAATCACATTGGTCGATTGACTGATTTGACTATGCGATTAGTCACTTCCACGAGACCTGTGACTTACGTTTAATATAGAACGGGTTTTGAGATTCACTTTTGTGGATTTAGCGCTAAAACTAGCGGCTGAAACAGTCGTAAGAAACTATAACAATGGCATGACCGCTCTCAGGCTTCTTCCTGGTGATATGTATATGCATGTGTGTACACACACACATACACACACACATACATATTTATATATTAATATAGATCTGTTTACAAATTATTAATTGATGGCTTTGCCAATCAATCTGATTTTACATAAATTGCCTTATCGAGAAAACAAAAAAAATTAAAAAAGTTTGAAAGTTTTTAGTTATTTTATTTTCAAGAACAAAGAACAATAAGAAATTTGTTTAGATTTGCGACACTTTTAGTTTATTATGCAATGGCAAGATAATTATTGCAGATAACATTTGGGTTATGCATATAGAACGCATGTTTTTTTTTTTAGCGCGTCCTGTGTGCAGGAGTCACTATGTCTCGTGTTACAGCAATGCAGCGCGTTGCGTGAAACTTGTGCTAAATTTGTAAAGATATCATGCAAGTGCGTCGTGTTGCGAGATACAGACATTTCGACATTAGTGATTACCTGCGCGCAGCGTCAAGTACAAATGTTATACGCGTTTGCGGCAATATCACATGCTCTTAGCATTAACTATCCATAAAGACCGTCGATTAATCGCCTTTTTATTGCTACGTTTAAGTGTCGATAATATACTTGCACAGCTCGTCGAATATTAAAAAATATAACTACAATCTCAAAGAGAGACACTTTGATTTTTATTATTCGAAATAACAAAATAACAATTATTTAAATGTTTTTTCTTTAAATAAGAAATTAAGAAAAAGTGATAAATTCAAGTAATTTAATTTGATTTTAATAACAGTTTACGCAATTGAAAATAAGAAATGTGTTCACAAAAAAAGTTTAAACTAGACAGTTAAATATAAGAAATTTATAGTCTATCTATTTAGTCGCAGTAAATCTCTGTTGTTCAAGAAAAAAAATCTCATTTTCTTTACCGCTTTATCGTTAATAATATATGCCAGAAATGGTATGTAGCATTTTCAACATAATGGCATAAATATGTATATGATGCTGTTTTATCAGTATTGCAAAGTAGAAACTGTGACATGTAAATGAAGCTTAGTTGTCCTAGAACTATAAGTTCTCGGTTAAAAAAAGATATATACTTCTCCAGTATACTTTGCTATTTCTAAAAATTATCTGCGTAAAAGATCCGTCGTTTATCTCTATACACAAGTAGGAAATATATTATTTCGAAAGACGGAAAAAACGTGAGCAAGATATAATTACTTCAATTATAAAACTGTAAATAAAACTTAAAAGTAAAAAACCAAAAACTTCAAGTTAAAATATATTAAAACATAAAAATAAAAAATATCACTTTATTTTAACAAAATTTTTTTTAAATTAATTTTTTATAAAAGATTTTAATTATTGAAGATTGTTTTAAATATATATTCAAAAATAAAATCATATATCATAGAAAGTTTCTTTATTTAATTGCCTGTGACAAAACTAGAATTTAAATATTTTTGTAACTTCAACGAGTAGGAATAAAATCTGTTTCGATTTATACATACTTAGATAACTAAATCTGTCGAAACAGATTTTGCCAAATGCTTGTTACAAATTTTGTTAACAGAAAGACATCAAATATGATGCAGAGTTTGTTTTATCTGGCAATGTCGCAAAATTGATAGCAAAAATATATCCGAACTTGTTGAACAAAACATAACAGCAAATTGCTGGCAAAAACTGAGCAAAGCTTGCACATAATTTGAGACTAAATTGACGCCAAATATGAAGCTTTGCTCGGTTTTTGCTAGCAATTTGCTGTTACTTTTTGTCGGCAAGCTTTGGCAACAAAATCCAAG